>LUCH01004350.1:24612-55233 GCA_013368495.1 Paragonimus heterotremus | reverse complement strand
CAGCCTGGTTGGGCGGCGTTCCCAACGGTAGTAGCTAAAACGCTGTTATTCTAGTGAATGTAGCCTACAATGGTGGAGATGGCGTGGATTCCTTATACAGCTACAAGTAAAACTGCGATACCTACTCCAACACACTAACTCTGATGCTAGTGGCTTATAGTAAGTTTACGTTCACGAGGTAATGTGAACCGGCGCGATGGCACTGGCGAGACAACTCTCACGTCGCAGGGGGTTAGAAATTTGGGGATGCCGGAGGTGATCTTACTACACATGCATATGCTTATGAATATGACACTATATATGGTCAGATGCAATATGTATATATCTGAGTCCACATGACCTGACATATATACCAATATACGAATATACTTATCGTTATACAAATCGACGCATTTATTTTCTGTCTTCCTATGTAAACACGTGCGTTTGCACAACGGAAAATTTATAATTATGTACTTTTTATCAGAGAACGCAATCTGGTACTAATTAATTTGGCAACGGAATTACCCATCAAACAATCAGAAAATTCGACCGCTGAAATTATTTTTTTCCGGGTAGGAGAGGGAACTACTCCCCTGCCTCACCGAGTGTGGGCTATCGGCTGTAGATTTTTTACCGGTCACTGCGATTACGCAACTGCCCATTGCCTGAAACGAATGAAACTCTGAGGTATATAGGCGACAACATTCGCCAAAACGTCATATTTGTGACCGAGACAGCACATATCGGACCTCATCAACTCAAATGAAACATTTCACGCAATTATCCAGAATGGTTCTCAAGAGCATTTCAGATATCGACAAGGAACAGCTGGAGTTTTTCAATAAAAAACCAAAAAATTCACCTAGGTACATATGTAATTCTGAGCGGAATAGTGACGTGAACGCAGCGGCGCAACGTATATTAAAGAATTACCGAGGCAGTGCTCAGTAACAAGTACGTTTTGGTTCTGCGTGAGCCGCGTAAACAGTGGTGGCTTTAAAAGTGAGCTATGTAACGGGCGGATTTCCTATATTCAGTACACACAACTTGCGGGTCCAGGGACGGTTATGTATGCTTCTAACCACCACAAAGCGTCATCTTCCTCGGGCTTTCAAATAGAGCCATCAAGGTTTTCAACTAATCAGGATGATTTCTACAGCCGATGACCAACTGCCCTGCCCTACCAAGACGACTCATCTGGTCATTCATAACTCCCGTCAGAACGACTACATCTGTAGAGTCTGTTACCTTTTGTTCTCTTGCCACATACTTCTTCATACCTGTTATGTTCATTGTATATATAAACTACTCGTCCATCATTTGAACCAACACACACTTCGTCCCCATCCGCCCCGGTTCCTGCTAGTACGTGGTCGTTGTTACCGGGAAGTAGCCGTGACGACAGTCGTATTTAGCAAGTTGGAGGAATTGAATTCGCTGGAATTACTCTGTTAGTGAGGAGGAACATCCTTCTAACTCATAGCAAACATGGTGTGATGGACTTTACCGTAGGTAGTTACTGTAGATTGTTTGTTAACATTAACAATTCATTTCTTCGATTTCAGTTTCAAATCCAGGACTTGATGAAGGCCTGAGCCTGTTGACGTCCTAATGCTTGACTGGTGTGATCCAGAGATTGACCAGGCTGCGTTTTCTGTCGATACGGAAGCTGTCGGTAGTGATCTGAGGGTAGGGACAATTGGTGAGCCCTTGTTGATTTATTTTTTATCGTTTGCTTTAAGTTCTTTTGTTCTTTCCTACATACTCCCCGAAAAGACCTTTTCCGTTATCTAGTTGGTTCTTTTTCTCTGCGATTGACTATTTTCGTTGAACATGGTTGATTCTGGACCAGATCCTACTGCCGTGGAAAATGCAGTTTATGTTGAACTTCCCGAGTTCGTTAGTCGCTATCCTAGACATTGGTTTGCTCAAGTCGAAACCATCTTTGACTCTGGACGGATACGTTCGCAGAAGTCCGTGTATAATTTTATAGTTACCAACCTCCCAGAGCAGTTCGCTACTGAAGTGGCACACCTCAACTACACTCGACCTAGCGTCGACCCGCATGAAACGTTAAAGGCCGCGATCGTCGGACAACCTGCAGCAACCGATGAGCAGAACCTGCGAAAGCTTCCGGTAGGAGTAGAGTTGTGCGACAGAACGCCTTCACAACTCCTCTGTCACATGACACAACTTCAAAGCAAACACACGGTGAACGAACCAATTCTGCGTGAGTTGTGGCACAAAAATCTGCCGAACGATATCCCAAAAATATTGTCCATACTCGATAAAGACACACGGCTTCAGGAACTCGCAGACCTGTCTGACCAGGTGTACGAGAGTTATCGGAGTCGGACGGTACCCCATGTGCACTTACCAGAGGGGTCGTTGAGCCATAGCTGACAAACTGGACGCACTGAAGCAACGGTTTTCCGACATGACCTAACAGCTCTCTGCAATCACCAAACAATTGACAACACAATCGAGAGGCCTTCCATATCGCCGCCAATCCCGAAGCCATTCACGTAGCCGACGAGTTGATCGGAATGTGTGTTACTGTCACCCTCGAAGTGGTTTTAAAACGATCCGTTGTACTAGACCATGCAGTCTTCCTCAGAATAGTTCCCATTCGGGAAACGCCGAGGCCTAACAGTAATGGCGATGGCTGTTAACGGTTCCTTAGTCTGTCGCCTATTTCATGTGTTCGATCGTTCAACTGCGCTGAATTTTCTCAATGATACAGGCGCAGAGGTTAGCGTCAATACACCGGAAGGTGACAAACGCAATCTTCAACCGGTATCGTACACACTAGAGGCTGCTAATAGTTCGACGATTCCAACACACGGTGAGAAGCTACTCACTCTGGATTTCGGCTTTAGGCGTAAGTTTCCTTAGAGATTCACGGTGGATGACGTACAACACCCGATCATTGGCGCTGACTTCTTGCCATCCTTTGGGCTCATAGTAGACGTTGGTAGTAGGAAATTGCTCGACAGGACGACTATCTTGTGCGTTCAAGGCAATGCCACCTCAATCAATTCGATTGGACTGCGATCGGCATTACCAGATAACGGTTTTGCAGCTATCCTTCATCAATTTTCACGACTTATCAATCCGTCTGATCGAATTTAACCGCCTAAGCACGACGCTTCCATCACATCGTTAAAAAAAGTCCACCTACCTTTGCACGCCCCGGGCGTTTGCCACCTCACTAACTCAAATTGACCAAAACAGAACTTGAACACCTCTTACGACCTGGCATTATCCAGCCTTCAAATAGCCCATGAGTCACACCTCTTTACAAGGTTCCGAAAAATATGACGGGTGACTGGCGCCCCTGCCGTGATTATCGTGCCCTCAACAACGTCACTGTTCCAGATCGATACCTTATTCCTCACATCCACGACTTCTTAATTGGGTTGGACGAGAAGACTATCTTATTCAAGATAGATTTAGTTCGAGCCTACCAGTAAATCCCCGTGGCCCCGGAGGATGTCCCGAAAACCGCAATCACTCCCTTTGGACTCTGTGAATCCGTCCGCATGCCATTCGACTTACGGATCGCCGCACAAGCTTTCCAAAGGTTCATGTACCACGTGCTCCGTGGTCTCGACTTTGTGTACGTCTACAGTGATGACGTCTTAGTCGCGAACGAAGACATTCGATAGCACGAGTGTTCCTATGATTTCCCCGATACGATGTAACGTTAAACCCTATGAAGCGCATTTTCGGAGTTACCTCCATAGATTCTCTTGGATACTGAATCGACGGTAACGGCATCCGACCTTTACCACAGAAAATCAGCGCCGTTAAAGACTATCCACATCCACAATCTCTAAAAAGTCTCCGACGCCTCCTGGGCATTGTAAATTATTATTGTCACTTTATTCCACGGTGTTCAGAGCTGTTAAGACCCCTCACGGACACTTTACGATCTAATCCTAAGCACTTCGTTTTGTCTCCTGATGCTAGTACTGCGTTCATTGCGGCCAAAGAAGTATTGTTTCAAGTCGCCACATTAACGCATTTCAGGGCAGATGAACATTCGCCCCTAATCTTGAAGACTGACGCACTTCAATCGACCGTTGGTGCTGTCTTACAATAAAACGTGAATGGTAAAATCCGTCCTTTGTCCTTTGTCTCCCGAGAACTCTAACTGGCCCAAGCGCGTTACAGTACCTTTGATCGGGAGTTACTGGCCATTTGCCTTGCATCTGAACACTCTCGAAACCATCTGGAAAGTCGCAACTTCAGCGTTTTTGCTGATCACAGACAGTTTATTTGTTCTTTAAACACCAAGCCCGACCGTTATTCTCCGAGAGAAATTCGACAGTTGGATTACACTTTACAGTTCACAGCGGATATACGGTATATCGCAGAAGATAAAATCACCGTTGCCGACGCCTTGTCCAGAGTTACTTTAAGTAGACACCATTGATTCGGAAGAACTGGCGCAAGAACAAAACAATGACCCGGAGTTGCCCCCGTGTCGCATCCCTTCTTCCATCAAACTTCACTGGTTGCTTCTAACTAACTGCGAGGGCACAATCATATGCGACACAACGACAGTCGGTCGTCGTCCATTTGGATCGGTAAACTTTAGACGCCCTGTTCTCAACGGTCTCCAGTGTATGTCTCACCTCAGCGTTCGTGCCACCGTCAAGCTGATTTCGGACCGATTCGTATGGCCGAACATGCATAGGGACATACGAGAATGGGCGAGAACTCGCCTTGATTGCCAACGCAGCAAAGTCCACCGGAACACCATAGCGGCCTCCCGTAGATTCGCTTATCCTGACGCAAGTTTCAGTCATGTCCATTTTGACATAGTCGGGCGGTTAAAGTATTCAAAAGGTCGTCGATATATTTTGACGTGCGTTGATCGTTTCACCAAATGGCCGTTGGCAATACCCCTCCCCAACACGGATACCGAAACTGTTGCGCGGGCGTTCATGGACGGGTGGACTTCAAACTATGGTGCTCCAACGACTGTAACAACTGATAGGGGTACACAAATTCAATCAGCGCTGTTCAGAGACTACAACTGTTTACTCGGAGTCGATCACATCAAAACCACTGCATACCATCCGGCGGCAAATGGTTTCGTCGAACGCTTTCACCGTCAGCTGGAGGCCGCTGTAAAAGCCCAACTAGGCCCCCGGCGCTGGACCGATCACTTACCTCTTGTCATGCTTGGAATACGGTCGACTGTTAAAAAAGACGTTGGGTGCACGACCGCAGAATTTGGTTGAGATAAGACGCCTCGCCTCCCCAGTGAACGTCGAATGCCGGTCGGACTAATCTTGACACTACCACCTTCAGGCAACAGTTGAACTCATCCATGGCGAAAAGCCGGCCACAGCTCGCCAGGTTAAACACCAAACAAGAAAAAAGCACTTCAATCTGTACTTCTGTGATTTTGTTTTCGTTCGCATCGACGCCGTTAAGGTCCCTCTCCAAAAATCCAACGCCGAACCATTCCTTGTAGTTACGCGATTCCTCAAGTACTTTGTGGTCGATCGAAATGGATCCCATGACACAGTGAGCATTGACAGGCCCAAAGTTGCTCATGTTGAAACTCATCTAGGTCCTCCCACCGCTTCTGATGTCGGTGTTACCAATACCGAGTCACGAAACCTTTCCCAATCTACCCAACCCATGTTTGACACCGGTGACTATACCCTTGTTCCTGCTTCCCAACCCAATCCCTCCACATCACACACCCGTCCTGGACAAACTGTTAGACGGCCCACCATCTATAAAAACTATCATTATCGACTCAACCTCCGTTTTCTTATCAAGCGTTTTCTCTGCCCTAACGCTCTAGAGGGAGTTATGTTGGGCCTGTCACCTTTTTGTTCTCTTGCCACATACTTCTTCATACCTGTTATGTTCATTGTATATATAAACTACTCGTCCATCATTTGAACCAACACACACTTCGTCCCCATCCGCCCCGGTTCCTGCTAGTACGTGGTCGTTGTTACCGGGAAGTAGCCGTGACGACAGTCGTATTTAGCAAGTTGGAGGAATTGAATTCGCTGGAATTACTCTGTTAGTGAGGAGGAACATCCTTCTAACTTATAGCAAACAGCGTGACGGAATTTATCGTACGCAGTTACTGTAGACTGTTTGTCAACAGTGACATATCATTTCTTGGTTCCACTACGTGTCGACGGAAGGAGAGCGGTCAGATCCTATTAAAACGCGTTTTTAACGCCGACATCACTACAGTCAATAGGAGCGTGAGCAGACCCAATGAATAAATTTCTGAAGGTCTTGCGTCTGGAACTCGCCTTAACGGAACCTGCCGGGCGGACAGCACAAAGTCTATGGTTACCAGGGATCCAATCCATCAGTGGTGCTGCGGCCGTCCAGCCCAACCTGCAACAACGGCTGTGGGGTCACCCGAATTGTACAAACAGTATCGAGTAGACACTGCGGGTGCTGTTAGTTCCATACGCCGACTACTGTCCTGGATTCTAGTTTATGAGATACAGCAGCAATGAGTCTAACGTTCGTGCAAGAGCGGCCTGTTGACCTATCTGTTTTAGAGTGCGAACGCTGAAGGCATCCAAATTAATTCGCGTTCTATGTCTGAGCATGGAACGAGGGAGGTCTGAAGCGAGGATGCTAGCCAGGTTGTTAGGGAGTTTTCTTGACATCCTCGCTCGAGACCGTGCCATAGATGAGTCATGTAATTAGTTGCACGACTGAAGAAATTGGCACTGATTTTATGTCGGGCTTCCTATAGTAGGCGTACACAGAATCATGCGTACAGGACAAACTAGCGGAAAAACACGGTTGCAGCCGGGTTCTCTAGAGAAGTCACATAATCGCTGGTGGATACTTCAGCCGTACTGAGATCAAGCAGGCACTTGACGATATTGTAGTCACCCCCTATAAATTGTTCTAGAACGGATATCCCTACGGACGAAATATCCATGGCGAATGAGATCCAAAATATCCCTTTGTCTAGTGGACACTAAACCGTATTTGTTCCATCCTTTTAGTTGGGTGCATGGTTGTAACGCTTTACTGATCAGCCGTTCTTATGCATTAACAAACAATTAGCCATTAACGCCCTTTCGAAGTCGATTTTATTATGTGTCGATCAAGAAGCACATCGATCCTTAAGTTTGCCATTCCACTTAAGAACCACAATCGTTGCTTTCATGTCGTGAATTTTTTAAAGATTGAGATTAGTGTGAACTGACTGTAAATCTCAATTTTTCTTCGGATTACCTCAGTGAAATGATCCAAAATGACCCAACGTAACCAACGTCAAAAGTCACAATTGGCTACCACAAGAAAGCTATAAACAAATAGATGAAATCATGATGTAACTTTATAAGGCCAATTAACAAATTTGCAGCCAATGGCAAAAACGTAGGTCACCTTGAAACAAGAGAACACGTGAACAAGCTTAGAATGTCCGAGATACCTGTTTACTTTCTTGCCAGGTTACGGAAACGTGTCGCTGTACTCATTCAGCGTGGACTTCAAAATATCGTCTGTACTACGCGCAGAGTAGGCAAAACGAGATTTCTTAACCAAATGGCGCAGACCTTCGGCAGACTTGTAAATTATTCATTTGGGGTTCTTAACACTGTTCACAAATACAATAATCTTTGTGGAGTCAGGCACACCGGAGATTTGGGTAAAACGACAGTGTGGCTAAGCAAAGACGTGACCATGTAATATGAAAACCCTGCCCATCCTGTTGACTAAAGAGGGTGGGTTTCGCTTACCCGGGCTTTGCCCTAGTGATCGCCAAAATTGCTGGTTAGATACGTTCTCCTAGAGGGCAACGTGCTGCAGCTAGTAACGTAAAGGCAATCCCGATGTTTCTAGTTCTTTGAAACAGACTTGTCATCTATCATAATTTTTTCAGTACTTTCCTTTTCTTCCAGTTCGTTCCTTCTGTAGGCGGCGGTCCTACAATAAATACTTGGATGAACAGTCAGAAAGCACCTCAATACTTGATCATTCGTCAATGGCAGAAGCAGTGCCTGATAATAAAATGATTATGTTGTTGTGCTTTGCAGCACATTTCCAACACATATGTTCCACATTTTTCTACGGTAGTCACCTTATACCGTCATAAACCTAAAATGTCTGAAAGACAATGCACTAGTTAATTGCTACGATGACTATGCAGAACGTTGCCCTTTCACTAATGCTTTTTTAACGACAAATTTTCTTTCTCCCTATAAAGTGCATCCACTTAATTAAATGGACTGTTCTGGACTATTTTATGGACTATTCGTATTGGTGGATCAATAGGTATCGTACTGCCGATGAGTTATGGCAAATTTAGATCACTAAAAGTTGATCTCCCTTAGGAACTAGATGTACGCTCTATATTCAGAAACACTTACTGGCTAATCCATACTGAACAGAAGCAACATGTTCGAAACCTTGTTATAATCAGAGTTTATCGGTAGTGCTTGTTTCGGCCCGACCGGCGGTTAAGCTGTACTAGTTCTACTACTGAGGTTGTTGGAACCAGTCCAGCGGAAATATACACAGTCTGTACTCACTGTCGAAATCCAATCGACAACGAAAAACAAGGACTTGGCGCGTTGTCTCTCATGTATTAGCATCGACCATGGAAAATAGAGTTTACAGAGATAGCACGTCAAGCTAGCGAGGCACGAAACGAGTTGTGCTTTTAGCCCCGGGACGGATATTACAAAAAGGATAGGTTGACTAAAACAACAGTAGATGAAAAATCAAAATTACCAAAAATATGTAAGTGAACGCGACTATCAAAACTATCATTTATTATAGCCGCCACAAGGTGAAAGTTTTGACTACTGCTTTGATAACTTCAAATAACAGCAGGGGATGCAGAATTCAAACTGTTAATGATGAACGTCCTTTAGATTTTCCTCAGGTTGCCTTATTGTCTTTAAAGAAACCAAAGTAAGTTTCGTGTTAACTTTCACCGGTAGCCAGGAAGTCAAAACTTCCAACTTGTTTGAATGTGTCGACCTCGTTAAACATGCTGTACAACACTGGTTACTTATAGGTAGTTTGGGATCTTCGTCGTTATATTAGTATTTAAATGCAAATGTGGCTCGGATCAGAAATCAAATTTCAGTTTCCTACATTGTGGAGTAAATGATTTATGAGGGCTAAGGTGCAACACAGTCTGGGTAAGGAATAGCATTGCTGATGTGCTCTATCAAAAAAAACTCAAGTCCAGCACGTATTTTTATGACAGAGCATTTACATTTTCAACAAGATGCGAAAGCTTTATCCAACTGTGAATAATTCCACAGGTCTTAACCAATACCATTTTTTTACCTATCAGTACTCATGATGGCTTCTGAGCACATGTAAATATAGTTATTTGCGCTTGCTTTAGTAACAAGTTGGCCCATCAATACGAGTGAACACAAACTGTCTTCCAAACCCAAGGATGATAAACTACAAAATTTTGGAAAGTAATGTACTCAGAATATCTAGAAAATAACGTTTAACTGTCCTCCATGGAGTCGCAAAGATTGCATTTCCGAGGACTACAGGACTTTTTCAATAAAAGGCAATAATTACCAGGAGCATTCCTTTTGTTAAATGCTGAAAATTACTAAGAAATGGCTGTGATAGGGAGATATACTTGTTTACGTGATACAGTTCTGTTTTGTGATGACGAAGGTTGATGTATTTCATTCTCAGGGAGCAAATACGGCCTGTTATGGCCCAACCAACATCTTTTCGAGGAAATTTATTGAAAGTAGTGAGCGGTTTCCTAAAAGCGCCTTAAATAACCAGTGTAATTTTCAAGTTGAACATCACCCACAATTGATCGCAGCTGCCGCATTCCCCTAGACTTTCCAGTCGGCCCATTTCGAAAAGCAGAAGCATTAGACACAGGAGTTTCGCTCTCATCAGAGCAACTCGTGAGTAGTGCATATCATCGCCACTGCCAGGACTTGAACCACGGACACGCTGTTCATGAACGGGCAACCGTGTTTACCACTGCGCCATTGACCTCACATTAGGCAAGACCGAATTATCGTATGCGAACACTCAACCACTTTCACTTGTGAGTAATGATCAGGTTGCCCGGTTGCCTCGAGAGGAGACACAGTTACTGTCCGTTATATCTGTGGCTTATTTCTAGTGTTTGATGGCCAGGCTACCTGAAACACAACACACGCTTTGACAGAACGGTAGAACCCGAAGACTCAAAGTCGTCTGCTTTTAAAAATAGACATTTCGTCGTTCTACGTGAAATCAGCTGTTTTGTCCCTATTATTTGAGGTCACCAGGTCAACACCGTTATGGGTCAGCTGGTCGTCTCGCAGAAGGTTTGTATGACAGATTTTAATGACACTTTTCTGTTCACATCTATTTTACTTACCCGTAGACTCACTACGAGTTAGTTGTGTGTTTTTGCACAACATTTGATTTATGCTCCAGTGTATTAGCATCTTTTAGCCACGTTAATTGAAGAGAAAGGGCGAAATTTATGGCAGATAAACCTGACTCCATTCGCGACGACTTTTAAGAGTTCATGTTGCTTTGTTGAGTTTGAAGTAGTTGCACTTATTCCAGACGTGGATCCAACTTTAATGTTATTCCGTATTGGTGCTGTACATCACCTAAAAGTACTAATGAGTAGTACGGTAGTAATCGAAATTAATGACAAACTTGGTGCGTATGCGACTACTGTCGGGAACGAATACGGTCGAGTGCTGTTACAACGCTGATGTAACGGAAAGGTAGCTATGTAGAAAAAATGTTTTTTCCGTAGTAAAGAGCTGGTTTTTTGGTTTACAGCTGCGGAAGCCTTCATGACGTACGTCTCATCCCAACGAACAAATTAGAAAAATCCTCGAACGGAATGGATAAGGTTACTCACATATCAACTTTTCATGCCATCATCTTCTCTTTGTTCTGTTGACATAGTTCTCACTAAATACATACCCGAAATGTTCGTGAAGGGTTACACATAAGTAAACTAGACAAGAACAGACAGTGCCAACTGGAGCAAATATTCAAACAAATCGGCGGATGGACATCGTTCATCCAGGTTCGGGTGACTGAGTGGTGTCGCAATCATGAAATGGCGCAGCAATTAGACGCTGTACCCAGAAATAAGTGGCCGTTAAGTGGCGGAGTATCCGGAATAAAATCCGATTGTTCACATGAGTAGAGCTGACGGCCCGATGTTTATCGGTGCAGTGTGTTTACGTGAGCAACGTTGATGAGCGGTTCAGTGATACGAGCGCAAATATGGAAGTGCATTTCGTGAATTATGTTACAGCCCTACTTCATTTTGCGATTAATTGGAAACAAAACAGCAAACAGGGGATATACTTGATTTATCAACTAATTTTACTGTCGTTATTGTTGTGGATAAAACGATAACAAATGTGAAACAGCAGCTCGGTAAAGCATTACAGTGAGTACGCTATCAACGAAGGTGATACAAAAGAGATGTTTCACAGTTTGACCGATAGAAATATAGCTCGGTAGCTTGAACAAAGGTGATACTTGGTTCAATGTTAACACGATGCCCTTACCGACGGATAAAGTATAAACAGAGATCATTTAGTTACACGCATCACGACAGATAAATACTACTACTGCGTTATTAAGCGAAATCAAAATTAAATGCGTTGAATTAGATTTTGCACTTGGGCACTTCGCTCACAGACCTCTTCTCATAAACTGACTAAAGCACAAAAAATCGTTGTTGGGACTAAGGTAGGGTTGTGTAGGACGTAACGAAATAGGTGAAGCATTTCGTGAGTCTAATGCTACTGTCACACCAAACACTCAGTTCTGTCACATTCCCCTAGACTTTCCAGTCGGCCCATTTCGAAAAGCAGAAACACTAGACACAGGAGTTTCACTCTCATCAGAGCAGCTCGTGAGTAGTGCATATCATCGCCACTGCCAGGACTTGAACCACGGACACGCTGTTCATGAACAGGCAACCGTGTTTACCACTGCGCCATTGACCTCACATTAGGCAAGACCGAATTACCATATGTGAACAATCAATTGTGGGTGATGTTCAATCTATATGAAAATCAAAATCCTCTTTTACTCATCAGTACTCAGTTCTGTGTCGTATTTCATCTCTGTGAAAGTAATACTACAAACACACATCTGTTGGGTTAAGCGGATGAAATCTGTCGAATCCTCGGCAGAAAACCACGATGCGTTAGAAGTTCCTCCACGGTTGATTCGACAACCCTATAATGTTGGCCGAAAATCTCGTTAAAGACACGCCTTTATCCGCGTCTAGAACAATGTGGCGCGGAGTTTGGTTACAAATTGGTCGGACGATCGCCAAACTGAATAAAACAGATTGATTCTAAATTAGTGGCACCTGCTACATTTGAGTACATCTTGGAAATATCATCCGTATCAGAAATAAGGCTTCAGACTTCCAGCCCACTATGATAATTCACATTTTGTTAAGGGAAAGTGGAGTCACTTGGCCCGAATAATATTTTCCACATCCTGCTGCCGACTCTTCTTGTTACCCAATGTTGAAGATCATTCCACTCGGTTCTTTTTGCGGAACTTTGCTTAAGTTTACGTCCATTTACCTAGTTCAGTAAGTCTATTCATTCATTACGTTCCGTCAACCTCGATAGTATGTCAGCGTATTTTTAATACTCGGACAAATCAGGTATTCCACAAGGTGACATTCTATGCCGAACGATTAACTGTTACAAACACCGTTTACTGTGCACCCGAGGTCAAAAGCCTGCCTTCAATAACTTTGACTAACTCACTGATAAGTGTCACTCTCCTTCCTTCGCAAACATACATGACGAAGACAGCGATAATGTGATCACAGTTAACCTACCTCACTGATTTATTGGCTTATCAAAAATGTACGCACGATTTCGTGTGATTCAGTCAGTACTGGGAGGGCATACGGGTTCCCTACATACTATTCATACTTTTGAACTCTTCACATACAATATTTTCATAGTCTACAGTAATATTAAGATTAAAAATATGAGAACTTTCACAGGTCGGTTATTATACATCACTCTTTTGAATGGTCTGGCGTTCCACTTGCGTTTTATGAAATCTGTAGCCGGTCCTTGAATAGATTGTTAACCACTTTTGACGAACGATCTCAGGACCTTCAGGCCGTGCGAACTTTCGTGTGTTAGTTTTCCGGTAGGAAGCTTTAACAAAATCGTTGCGATGTTTGAAACAGACGGAACTTATTGATTCAAGTACGTTTTCGAGAGTCAGACCAGTGGGCACTGTTATCCCTAGACTTTACGGCTTGCCTAAGGTTCACAAAAGTAGAATACCTTTACGACCAATCTTAGACATGAGCAATTCCCCATATCATGCAACTGCGAAATGGCGAGCTGGGATGTTAGAGCCTGTAAAGAGACAGATAGCGGTCCACACTATGAGTGATTCTTTCAAATTCGTTGAAACCTTGAAGAAGCTAAGCGTGTCAAGAAGAAGAATATTCGCACTTGGGGTAACATCCCTATTCACTAATATCAAGCTCAGGGAGACAGTTGAGTTTCTAGGCTATTATCTTGGGAACAACTCCACAAACGTGGAATTACCGATAGAAGAATTGAAAAGGTTGCTATACCGTTGTACCTATAATGTTCAGTTCCAATTTTCCGGTAGACTATATCGACAAAAGGAGGGGGTAGCACTGGGGTCACCATGAGGACCATTACTAGCTGATATCTTCATGGCAAAGATTGAAAGTGGTGTGCTAGCGACCACGATTAACTCGTTCACTCTGTGCAAACGATATGTAGATGATATTATTTGCGTAACTGATGAAACCATAGGCCCCAAAGAAATACTGGAACGGTTCAACTCAGCCCATGGGAATATCCATTTCACCATGGAGCCTAAGTCACCCGAAGGTGTTTCGTTGTTAGATATCTTCTTATCCCGTCGTTCAGATGAGGCGATACAGAGAAACACACACCGTAAGTTAATGTGGACCGAACAACATATGAACTTTTATAGTTTTGTATCACTAAAACAGAAAATTAATCTTATCCGATGTATGGTCGACAGAGCTAAGAAAAAATGCTCTGGTGATACTCTAGAGGAAGAAAGACAATTCATATTTAAAGTACTCGTTGAAAATGGCTATCCCGAACAATTTATTCACAGGCATATGTCAAATAACACAAAGTTGAACAATCAGCACACTGTAGAGAAAAAGTCTGTTTGTATTTCATTACTTTTTAAGGGCGATAATGCCTCAGATAATATAAGCAACAAACTTAGCCTAGCCCTAAATAAGACCTATTTTGTAGCGAAACTGCGTATTCAGTTTAATTCCACACCGATTCTGCGCCCTCGGTTGAAAGATACATTGCCTGTTCATGCTGCCTCTTACTGTGTATACCATTTCGTTTGTTCCTGTGGAACGAGCTATGTAGGCCGCACGATACGGCGATTGTCTGAACGAATTCGGGAGCATCGTCCGGTGTGGCTTAGCCAAATCTTGCTCGTCTTCTATCGCTGCGCACCTAATGGAATCCTATCACTCAGTCGATCCCAACGAATCATTCCGTCCTATCTATCGCGCTCATGGATTACAACCAAAAACGGGTCAGAGAGCGCCTGTTGGCAGTCGCAGAAGCAATAACCATCCGCTTGCTCTCCCCTCCACTATGCATTCAAAAGCGCTTTGTCAAAACACTTAATCTTCCATGGCCAGATGTCCACGTTCGGCAAGAACAGATTACGTAATCATGGCCGCTATCCTAACAGCCATAAATGATTTGTACAGTCGACGTGAACGTTCTGAAACTGATAACAATCCGTTCGATTCATTACCGTATATTTTCCCCCATGATTAACCCATATAAATGTGTTGTATTTAGCCTGATGATGAATCACTGAAAACAAGCTTGTTCGCTACACGTTCTTCTAATGTCTAAACCGGGTATTTTCCTGCAGCTTGTACTTCGTTTTCTGTGTAGCATTCGTGTTTGTTTCTGCTGTAAAGTACTTGCCATTCCACTGGTTCATTTAATACGTTATTCCTAGCAACGGTTTATTCGATTCCATATGTAGTCTTAGGTTTCGAGTGCTACATGTTTGACGCAAGCATTCAAACAAGTCTTTTGGCTCGTTGATTCGGAGTTGATGGAAGAACTGAGTTGTCTCCTACTTCTACAGTTAAGTGTACCCAATAAAACGACTGCTGCCTTCTATCGCGTTCGTCCGGATTGCCCAGTAGTTTCTGAACAAACGTAACAGACGGTTACTATTTGCTTCGATTTTATTCGATAAATAGCACGTCAACAGTACGAAATAACTAGTCTTTACCTCCTAACTAAATTTCTGATTGTGGATGAGGTCCGCATGGTCAACTATACAAATTTCTAAAGTAACTGCTGAGGCCAGTGTTTATGCAGAAGATTGGTCACTTTTCCTGTGCTACACCCCAATCAATTTACTCAGCCGGACTTCGTCGCAACCGAGTCGATATGACGATGGGCTTGCCTTTGAACAGTTAAATGTGTGACAGTCGACCGGTCCAAATGCCTCATCAGACATTTCAAACACGCTAAACAATGTATTAAAGTTCATATTGTTGCCAGAATGAAGACTTCTCCAGAGTGCCACTGTTCAAGAATAAAATAGACTACAAACCTTAGCGAGCTATATGTGTGGCTTAACCGTGCACTAACTTATTGGCTGTAGCAGAACATGTTAAAAGTTTATTTTAATGACGAACTGAATGGAAGTTGGTGAATTGCCATTTCCGTTCGAGTCTCTTTAAACCGACACCGGTACTGGGTCAGTACGGTGCATCAGTTAACCATAAACACGCTGAATTCTTGTCGTAGCAATTTGAGATGAGTTCTGCCAAGGTACGTCTTCATAGGCATTGCCACTGTGCTTCTTTGATACTCTTTATTCACGTTCAACATTTCAGTGAAAAAATTTCAAAGTTTGAAACAATTGATTCCCTTGAACAGTTTGGACCAAGCAGTTAGAACACGAAAACTGGTAGATGCCAGCATTTCGCACTGACTCGTCAGTACCAAATTTACAATAATGTGGATGGGTTTTTTATAGCAAGCAACTGGAGAGGTGGATAATCAATAAGCGGGTTGGGATAAGTCATTAAGTTCAGAGAAGGATCAAATTCACGAACAGTTTTCTCTGAACACAGAGAGCTGGCTTCAGTCAATTGACTGCGGCTGCTTCAGCAAGCCGTAAGAATCTTGGGTTAGAATGATGTAACAGAATTCTGAGTGCACAAGATAGATCGACAACGTGACCAGTGGTCAAGACGTGTCTAGCAACTGAGGAACCTGGCTGTTTACATGTTTGAGCAACATTGCCGTTCTCTGGTAACGTGGACTTCTGTACCCATTTAGGTAAATGTATCCTAACTCTGGAGCTCAAGCATCTCTCGATTCTGTCTGTTACTTTCTCCCCAGTTAAGTATGAATTGATAAACACAATTTGAGGTTGCACCGATAGACTGATCTTCTTCTTTGCTTGAAGGCACTGGTGACTTCTGAGTCCGAATGATTACACGGAGCTGCGTTGAACTTTCGCCTAAGTGAATTCATCAACAGTTGTGTTGTTTGATGCATGATACAATCACCCTTAAAAGGCTGTTCTATGTAGACCTTTTTCGTTACAGTGGCCACCTCTTCGGGTGGTACTTTTTTCTACTGTGCCCATCAATGACACTTCTGGAAGTAACCATCTGACTGCAGGACAGAATTAACTAGGTCAATTTCTTCCAGATGAGTGTCGTGCGAACAGATTTGCCTTGTTGGCGTAAACACGGTATTCACCAGTATTCGTTTCTGTTGGATCGGTGTGAAGCTGCTGAAATTTAAGTATTGACCGGACTACATGGATTTCCTATAGACAGTTCTTCTAACCAAATCATCTTCTAGAAATGGCAAACAGCTGTTGACCTCAAATTCACCAGTAACCTTCATGTTAAGATGACAACTGTTTAGTGGTTCCACCCGGTTATCTGTCATCTATTTAGATCGCCTGAATATTAATGTGTCGTCGACGTATCGCCTGTAATATGACAAGTTTCTTATTTTTGTAGCTAACTACTGTTCAATTTTTACCATGAAAAAGTCTGCTAGGATAGGACCTAGTAGACTTTCCATAACTATTCCGTCTAGTTGACGGTAGGACTGCTCGAGAAAATGAAAAGTGACATGCTCAATACAGACCAGCAAAGTTTCCTTCAATAGGTCGGTCGGAACTGGCAACGAACTGTGACTAATTTCAACGACCTCACAAATTTAATCAGTCGTTTCGTGTAGCGGAACATTTGTGGACAGTGACTGAACGTCTACAAAGCACACCAGTTCGTCAATAAGATTCATTTTGTCAAAGTCACTGACCAATTCAAAATAATCCTTAATGGAGTGTGCCTGAAGTTTTTGTCCTAATGGGGTTGGAGTAGCGACTAGCCAGCGTTCCAACTTATGGTAAGGGGAGTGTCACTGCCAAAATTGGCCTAAGTGGCATCCCAGGCTTGTGCGTCTTCGGTAGTCCGTAAAGTTGGGTTGTTGACGATCCACAGGGCTTAAGGGATTTATACGTTACTTCATCAATAATTCTCACTTGTATGGGCAGCTGAAGATGTCATCCTATGTGGTCGTTTATTTCGGTAACATTATCCACTCTCTCTATTAACTGAAACTTTGTTTTGTCATCCAATATTGACATCTTTTGTACATACGCATCTTTATCTAGGACGACAGACTCAGAGCGTTTGTCCGGCTTACGTATAACTACGTTTTTTGACTTATGCTCTCTTAACGATTGTAGATGTCGCTTCGTGGTAGCACACCGGATATTAATCGGAGTCGTGATAAACCCATAAGCTATATCCGTGAACTTAGTCATTAACCGACCTAGGTTTTCAGCACAAGTTGGTCGAAGATCGGATAACTGATCAGTAAGATTCTCGAACTAGGATTCAACACAGAAGCGATCAAGTCTATGTGATGATATTTTATAATCGAGACCTAAAGCTAACGCTTTTAGTTGCAACAAATTTAGTTTAGCTTACTACCTATTCACACACATATTGCCGCGAACGCTATAAGGTGGTTTGGATGGTATGTATCACGCCATCAAATTTCTACCGAATTGTTACTTCCATATGCGCGAATTGCAGTCAATGTCAAAGTAAGATGCCAAGAAAAAAGCAACATTCGATGTATATAGGAGAGTTTGGGCCATATTCGACCCCCTTGCTCATTTGTGTCTGGGTGGCTGAAATATATTCATTCACAGTCGTCCTCTTTCGCTTTTAAACAAATGAGGTGGTGCACAGTAACATTATACTGTATGCCATTTAGTAGTTGTGATTGCTGCTTACATATACGATTAAAACCATTATTAATAATCCCGGTTTACTTATTAACGCGAGGTTGATTTTACACGTACGGTGGCGGAGGTGGTGTGTATAAATTTTTAACTTCACTCCGCAGAATCTTATCTTCATATATTTGCTCAACAGACGAATGTGTCTGTTTACTGGATGTAGAACAATCGACAATTGATAAATAATGGGGATTTTTGTTCATATAAGTTGAAAGTCGCTGGCAAATGATTACACCTTTCTCATTCCCATGAACTTTTCATCCAGCCCCTTTTGAATAGAAATACTGTGTTTGAGTTTCCTCATAGAGCTCGCCGGTAGCGTGTGTTATTGTAACGACATCGGTTTGGAATGCGGCCACATGTTCTTAGGGCAACCGTAATCAGCACAGCGTTACTGACTTCACATTAAGCAAAACTGAATTACCGTCTGCAAACGCTCAGCCGTTTTCGTTCATGAGTCATGCTGGGATTATCCAACCTCCTCGAGACTAGACACAGTAAGTGTTCCTTTAAGTAGCCAAAAGTGAACTGGCAATCAGTTGTTCACTTCCTATAAGCCACATACCAGTAATGAAAATACCGTTCAACAAGTCTAGTAATTTCTGTGAAGTCAACCTGAAGAGAAGTTCTAGTTATGGGTCGTCAGTTGGAGGTAAAGAGAGTTACTTATTCTCCCCTCGAAGGGATCGGGCCTTATTAACAGACAAAAGAGGCTGAGTGTTTGCTTGTGATAATTCCATTGTGTCTAATGTGGGAACGGTGGCATTGTGGTTAGTAAAGTTGCCACGTGAAAGCTTGACTACGGCTTTAGTTTCGTCCGTGGTAAAGATGCCGACGTGGTCTGACAACAACACAGTTCAGATACAAGTATTTATTACAAAACCAAATAATTTTCAATAATGCATCACACGAATATTTCATAGTGGCGTCTGAAGTACAAGACTTCTCGTCATAAGTTAGGCTTTCCTTATCGTCATTTAGCCACTAGCCACCAAGTTTAGACCGTGATCATTGCAATTCGGTCGTAGTAACGGCCGTTAGATATTTCCACCGTTCAAGATAAGACCGACCCAGGTTAGCCTCTGTTCCGACTTTCAAAACTAGATCATCCAACCAGCTGCACTCACAATGTATTTGATTAAACCATCTCTATTGCGAACAAGTTTTGAAGTAGACGTTTTTTTATCAGAGGACCGATTAGAAGAGTTCCTTCGCTGCAGCCACATGGTCTTCCCCTCGCTTTTTACCGTTTGTTTGAATGCATCGTACTACATTCCATTACCACTCACAAATCTCTCGGGTTCGAGGAAATTAAATTTGGTATGTAGCTGATGAGACTGAGTGAAAAGTTAGCATTCCACAGTGCATAGTTATCTGATGTTTTATTACTTGGATGTAACCCACATTTAGCTCCGGCTACCCATTCGTAAACTTTTCTCCAGAGAATAAACCATATCAAATGTAAGTTTATTCATTATGTTTATTTGGTATGGCAACTGCACGAGTAATAAAATAAGGTCTTCTGAATTATCAAGTTCTCAGGTGCACTTATTCTCTCTGGAATCGCTCATAACACGTTGTTCGCCTGCCTTTCGCTTACGACGCTGTAAGTGGCGATAGTTACCTCTATGTACAGTTATCACTGTGTAACTAGGTATGCAACTGACTGGTACATTGGAACAACACCACATGCAAACGCAATCACATTTGAGCATACGCAAAATCGATAGCGGCTGAATGAGGTTGATCTTCCCAAAGTTGGGGGTTTAGAATAACTTTCGGAAAATTGATTACCTGTCAAAAGTCTGTGTCTAAATGCAACGATTGAGATCAAACGTGCGTTGGGCTCAACTTGCACTAGGCAGAAGGGATGGCTACACAGCAGCCGACATAAATGACCTCAGGGTCAACAAAAGTCGCAGGTATCACACAGGTTTTCCCCTTGGCTTAACCTCGTCCTCACCTTACGACGCCTTTCACTACTACGTTCCAGTCGTCGATTACTTACGATGAATGATTCAAAAGCTAGGCTTGATTTCGCACCAAGTAGTAGGTGAGTCATACACATGTAGATGACACCCACCAAAGTATGTGATGTTAGTAGTAGACAGACGACTAACTTAAAATGCAAACATTTTTATTGGGCTAGTGGAATATGGAGTGGATTATAGCAACATCAGATCACCAACTATTTCGAGGTGAATGAACGTCTGAGGTGTTGGACGGAAGACTTACATGGATCGCCCTCCCGTGTGTGGCTGCCTAAGAAATCTGTGCGGCACAAATTTTAGCGAACTGTTAAGGAGCGACAAACTCTGTATGGACCTACATGATATCACTCTGAGTATTGCAACGGTTGGAAGGAACGTAACGCGCTAGGTGTAAACCGAACGAACATATTTTTTCACAATGCATGCAGTTTACACAAGGTGCTTGCCGTTATCTTGGTTTTCAATACCATTAACCGCCTGATTCATGAAAATGACAGAAGATGAGTCAGGGGGGTGTATAAACAATCCGTTCCGACAAATTTACTTGATTGTCCCTGTGCGCAGTTCACTTTGGCCTGAGAGCAGTAGCCGCCGTGTTTTACGATGCTCGATTATCACGGTTGTAAGCACGTTACTGTGAGCTTACCTTTCAGGCCAAGTGGAGCGAACTGATAAACACACAAAAGAGTATACGCACAGTTGATATGACAGCGTGGTGCTCGCATGAATTCTCACCAAGTAATGTGACAAACCATGAAGCATGGCAAGTATCACTTCAACTGTTTCGAATAGATGGCTGCTTGTTTACAAACAAGTTCTCACCTAAGGTGTTAAACAAACGTCACGCTCAATGAATGTGGACTGGTGTACATGAATAGAGTGTGAGGCGTTTAGGGGTGCTGATAGCTAGCGATGCACAGATGAGTCACGACTGACTGAGCGCCAGTTCGTTCTGAAATGCCCAAATCCTTTCATTGTTTACAGTGCCAACCTATCAAAGGTCGAATGGACATGCACGTTCTATAGCGATTAGTCTGTTCTAATGCGAAAATGACTGCGTTAAGTTCAGCCATAGGACGTACATAACGAAAGCTTTATACTGTTAGTGGACTGGAGGACGCACTGTACCCGTATCACAATTCAAGAGATTCTTTAGACAACAGTTGATGTCAGCACACTAAACCAGCTTCAGTGCAGGACTGAAAATACAATAAGTTTCAGTTAGTATTGCACGTAAGTGTATTAACTTGGAGTTAAGGCTAAGAATAAGAGAGAGAAAGCATATCATTACTAAATGATACAACTTGCTACCACTACAAAGTTACAACAGCTTAAATATCTGGTCGCCCGTTTATCCGATTAATTCTGAAACGATCTAATACGTAAGTCTCTTGTTAGTCATGTATTTCCAAGCTCCGTTAGGAAGTAAAAATGAGAACGTTGTCCTCATACGAACGAGGCCGTTGCCTATTGTCCCACCAACATCATAGTTGGTGTAGTCGTAGACCTACAATTAAACTTTACAATTAATCGACTCTGTGTACTAAATGTAACAAAATGTGAATGGTGGTCGGTATTACTGTCGAAAGGAAAATGTAACAATTCGCGGCCCACCTAGTCAATTGCTAACCGGCAGCCCACCAATCGTGCCTTGGTGAGACCACTCCAAATATGACGTCAACGTATTTGGTAAACTGACTGTTTAGCTGACTCTATTTAGGTATGGTCAATACTGTTTTTAAATGCCATTCGAGTACTGTAAACCCACCGAAGTAATTTTACTGAACACTTTCACTCAGGGTGAGATTACTAGTTTCAAATGGTATTGATTTGATGACATTCTTGTCACATGGTTAACCTTTATCTGAGCGGCCGCTTGAAACTTGATCGCCCAACTATCCCAAATATCAAATAGACGGAATAATGTTCACGTCAGTCTGAAAAATAATCGGTTCAAGAAAAGAACCTATAGTTTACAATATGTGGTGGTCAATACACGCAAGTATTCGCCAGTCTGCAGGGATCAAGGCAAAGTAACGTACTCGAACAAACTCCTCGACATGATGCTTTATACTGATCAGACAAATGTACTAATTATGGTTGTTTGTCCGGATACGTCTGCAAACTTCAGTTTTCATTCAGTCAACTTGTCTAACCGGCTGCTTCAATTAGATTGTCTACCTTCTATAGACGTCACAAGTGTTTGTCTTTGGTCAAATGATGCGCTTATCAGTCTTTCAAAATCAGTGCAAATTGGGCAATTTTCAAACGACCCCGTTTCCTCTGTCTTGCCGGCGTGCGACATCGAGCGTTTTGATTACGTGATACGCAAATAACAACTGACGCATAGTTCACGGGGACGACTTCAATGAAAAGAGTCGAGCGATAGGACAGTAAGTCCAGGGCCAATTAACACCAACAACAAGCGTTATCACACTGTCAAATAGACTCAATTGCCACAAATGACTTCCGACTGATTGTCGTTATCAATGGGTATTTGCAGTGACAAAACAACTTCCAGTTAGCAAACTCACTGGAACGAAGCTTTTCTGTACCACTTATTTTCTATGCACATTACAGTTGCAACAATACACTTGGGGCCTTCAGGAAATGCTGTGTGTTGCATTCGGATTTTGTCTCCGTGGCTGAAAAGTAGCAAAGAATCTTTATATACATTCGTTCGTAATCGATTATCCTCTTCGAAGCTTGCTTTCAAAGCCTACGGCAAGGATGTAGAGTGTGCACATGAGTTTTCAGCAGCACTGTCCAAACTGACAGCCCGTCAAGCGCTTCAAGAAAAGCGCGTTACAGTCACTATCCACTACAAGTCTGACATCACCAAAAACCATACTGTTGCAACTAAACTTATGTAGTGACCAAATGGGCTACACTGGATGAAAAATCGTTCTTGTCGTAGCGCGTAGTGCACCATCAGGAGTTTCACGTAAATTCAAATAGAGCGATTTTGTTTGTTTACCCTTCTGACCGACCGTACGGGCTGAAATCTGCTCACACGAAGTTGTGGTTGAATGTTTGGATATGACTGTTTGACCGTGCGTACACCGACGTTACTGGTGTCGTGGTTAACGCAAAAGTCTCATCAACGTGCACTTTGTTCGACCTCTTATGACCTGTTTCCAGTATGGAACTACTTTCACGAGAAGTCACTCTGACTAAACTGTTGTTGAACGTCTAATTTTAGGCGTTGATTTCCCTCGTACTTATTCGTTAATTTGGTTTTCATACGAAGTAGGCGACCGATCTAATAATCAGCTGCAGAATTTACCACATGTCTCCTAAAACGGACATAAACCATCTATTCATGATGAACGCCGTTTGTGATCTATTGGAATCGGTGTGACGTGCCTGTGGAAAGAATACCGTCATACTTGGGCACACGTCTTTAATCCAAATCATGATGGACATGCACGGCAACCTCAGTTCCGGTCATGGTGACTTAGCCAGTTCCCAGTTACAGGACGCCACATGTTATGAGGCAGACGTGACTGACGGGATCCGTTTCTGCATTGGTCTATCACAGTGACTAAAGGCAAAGGGCACTTGCAAATAAACATCACCATAAGCGGTTTGCTTGCTACAGTGTTGGTGGTTCAACTCCCATTCAGCAGGGACCTTTAGAACCGAGCTGTTCAGTGCTGGTGAGGCAAACGATAGGCTAACGACAATTAAAAGGTCATCCCTCAACCACAAAAAATAAACTCTAGCGGTAAGATCTAGTTTAGGGAGTAGGGTTCCGAAACTTTTGGACTATAATACTATTGTATATACGTATCTATCAGAACATTCTATCTTGAATTGGGAAGAAGAAATATTTCAGTCTGAAATGGAAAATCAAATAAACAATGAAACAAACAATCAGCAGTCTTCACTAAGAGAGGTGGGGGGAAAGGTATATGGCCATTATGATCCGAACTTCGGAAAAGGAGAGGAAGGGGTTTGTCAAACGACGATCGCCACTGGTTGATATGACGGAAAACGATACACAAATGCGTAACTCGATTAGCTCAGTTGTGTCAGATGAATTCACCGTCCCTTCTTTGACAGTGTGCTACGGGTACTTCGGTGGCCTGACAATCCGACAAGGTAGGTGCATTCGTGGTTGCATTCAGCACAGTGACATATGATCTCGCCAACAGGTGAAATGTAAATGCGTCTAACATACTTGTCGTCCCTTCGTTGACGATGTATCATGTGTACGTTGATGATCTATCACTCTGAGACGGTCAAAACAGTCGCGGTTCCATTCACTGCAGCGTCGTATAGCCATCTCACCCAACATATAGCACCAATAGGTCCTCTGCCTACAGTTGGCCTGAAATCTCAGCCGTGCAGCTGTCAATGAATGAATCTTCGGATGCCCGTCTGGACGGTACTCCTTCAGATGTTTTGGTTCTAGACTGCCACCTCACTTAGTCTAATAGAGGTGGCCGCAGATAATACAGTGGATGATACAGTGGCGTCACATTTCCTGATCAACTAGACTTCGCATACATTTTCTTGGTTACCAGTATGGCGGCTACTTTGGGATCTGTTCGCTAGTTAGTCAACGGGTTTGCCTCAGCCAGTAGAGTTGACTTAGTGTCAATATGAGTTTACTACTGTCCCTGTATATTCGGCGAAATAAGTCAGGTTTTGAAACCGGACGCGGAAATCCTTCCTATGAAGTGCACATGAAAACTGCTCAGATACCACCAACTGTGCCACAGTTACTTGGCTTCCTTACCCTACATCGATGTTAACAGCACCATGACACTGTAGACGACAAGCTCTGCTTTAAATTTCAGATCACAGTACTTCCAAACACGTCTTTTAAGAGGTCCGTATCATAGCAGAGCTCGACAACAGACAATTTCAAAATTATCCAAAGCTGTTCCACAGAAATTCATCCCCTCCTTCGTCTGCATATAACGTCCCAAGTATTTTACCTCTGAACCTACTTATAACCATCACAGTTCGTTGGTAAAGTTCATATAAAATTCACGCAGTGGCCAGCTGAGTTCGTTGGATTTCTCCTGAAGCTGGTGTGCAACGAATATCTTGCCAACAGTATTGCGTCTACTTCGGAATTTGCCCTCCTTCTAGGGAACACTCGTCTTCAAGGTTTTGACATTAAGCTAACCGCTCAAGATTCATTTTAGAAACTTTCCGGCACAGTTCAACAAACTAATCGCCTGACGGCTGGCCATGCTGTGTTTATTCGTCTTGCATTTGAAGGAAGGAACGATGGTCGAACTTGTAGTGGTCATTTCGAACACTTGTGAACACTTTCCTGTGAGTCAAATCCTTTTGTTTATCATAACTTGCTGGAACTTTGTAACTGTGTTGTCTCATTCGTTCATTTCGTTATCACCGATAGCCTAGTGAGTTACACTCGCATTTACCTAGTCTATTCAGTAACTCGTCTTGCCCACTACAAACTCATGTGGGGCTATTTTTTATTCCTAGACAGAGTCAACCAACCGTAGCATAACACGTTCCAAAGTGGAGCTAGCGTGATTTGAAAGTCTGCTGGCAACCCATGTGCACCCCAAGCATTTCCATTCCGTAGCTTCCCAATGAAGCTAACATACAGGGGTACATACTCACCATTCCAACTCTTATCAGGCCAATTTGTACTAATATAACACAGTACACTGATTAGGCCGTTTGTCTCAAAATGAACACACTAGCTTAATAGTGTGGAAGAATGCGCACACTTCCTGAAGCGTTTTGCTCACATTGCTCGTATGGACACATAAATCGGGTAGCAGGCTATCTATTCCAAGTATGTGCCTCCAAGAACGCACAACATCTGACCAATTCGTGCTTACGTTTCGGTAGTATCGGTTCTCGTGCCGGTCATTTCTAAAGTTCAAATAGTTAGCAAGTTACTAGGTCGAAACATTGAAATAATACAGTTATGTAATGTGTATACGAGGAAGCTGTGTGCATACTCGGTAAGAAACTTGCACCTAACAAACACCAAACCATCCGATCAACTCACATTTATTAATTCCCAGTGTAATTATCACAACCACGCAGCTTCCGTAAGCTCTCTGCTTACGAACATTATGCACATCCACGTCATCTTGATGTGTACGTGGGCGTGCATCTCGGTCTTTTCCGGTGAAGAACACAGACGTATCCATTTTGAAGCAGAAAGTAGATCATAACTCAAGCAAAATGCCTGAAATACATGTGTGACTTACCTCATTTTGTGATGTTGGTCTGCTGCCTCTCCTAATAGACTGCTTGCTTTGAGTTACTGTGCGCGCAACTTTTGTTGAATCTCTGAATTTGAACAGAACAGTTAGAAAACGAACACTGGTAGATGCTACCATTTCATATTGGCTTGTCAGTACCAAATAACCAATAACACGGGAAACTTCCAATTTAACGTCTGCAGTACCTGGAAGGTATGAACAAAGAAACCAACACCAACAAAAACAAAAACGTCCAACTGTGTAATTTGAATGACACTCGCTTCCACCTAGGACATTGGCAACCTCAGGTTCACAAATAATTGTTTATGTACACCCAATACAGGCTTGAACCGGTTTATCGTGACGGCTTCAGCAAACCTTGGGAACCGTGGGTTGTGGTGGCGCACTATGATGGTGAAGACTGAGGTCAAGTCCACGTTGTAGTCAGCTGATAGAATATGCCGTCCGATCGATGAAGCTGGCGGCTTAAGATTCGTTGTGACTACAGTGTCCGGTTTTGAGACTTGTTTGTGATCCCTCTTAGGTACATGTTCCTTCATTTTTGAGGTCAGTGATTTGAATCTGTGAACATCAAGGATGGTTCTTTTCTCACTAGACTGTTTATATGAAAACATCTTTGGTCGCATCAGAAACTTCTTCAATTACAACCTCTCAGTTACCTTTTTTCGAACATACTGAAACTGAACCATTTATTTGCGTATCACACTGGCTTTTCGCATACGTCACCCATCACGTCACAACACATAACTGAAGGATAACCTCGTGGTATCGCTCTCCAACGACCTCACGGGATAGCAAAGCAACTTTAGCATATATTTTCATCATCTCCCTTAAGTTTAATTAGTGAAGATGTTCAGTTTGAATGTTTTTATATTGATCCTGAGGCTCGCAATTAGAGTTTTTAGTGCATGCAACCACAGTTCATGGAATCAGTGTCTAGTACTTATAAGGAAGTAAGGTGAACGATTTCTTAGACCTCAGGTCATTCATAGAATGTCCATTCCAGTCGTAAACTGAATAAGATCTGAGGAAATTTATTGCTTCAAAATTCGGGTTATGTTAGCCTTAGGTTCGCATGTGCAAGGATATAATTCTTATCATATGACTCCATGGTGTTAACTCATTGAAAGCAGATAAGTTTGGTTAGAGGACGGTCTCTACCAATGCAGTTTGTAAGCTGGCTAACAACTAACCGTTGCACTCCCTTTTGCCATAACAAAAAGCAAAACGTTTTAGGTTGTGATTTTCAATAGTCTTTTAATCCTGATGGAAGTCCTTCCTATTAACTTTCTCGTTACAAGTAACTGTTAATACATGTTACAAGTTGCCTTAAGGCAAACGAACATTGCTGCCACCACCAATTATCCAAGGCATATGATGATAAACAGTACCTGTTACACAGCAAATAACCACTGTTGAAAGGGATTAGTGATTGATTTAACGTGGTTGACAATATCCCAGTTCGGATTAGCTTTTAACAAGGATGAAACCAACTAACGTCTACGCACATATGTCAAAATAAGCAGCTTGCATCATATTACTTGTTGTACAGTCTCATTTCAATATAAACCAGGATGCTGGTCGTACTGTAACAGTCTCTACTTACAGGCTTCGTGAGGTTATTACATCGGATTCACACTGCGTACGCACAGTTGCACAAAACGCAAGAAATACACGCATACTGTCCGCGTGTGGCCAGCAAGCACGCTTGTCTTTAGGCCTTTTTGTTTGGACTACATTGAACCAAATGCTATTCCTTACCGTCTGTTTAGTTTACCCGGCGTGAGTTATACACAATCCATACAGTCTGCTTAAGGTTCACAGCCGCATTACATGACTCTTATTTATAGAACTGGTGAGAATACAACACTATCTAACTGTGTTTCAGTGACGGTGCTAAATAAAGCAGTTACTGTTAAATGAATAACATATCCTTCATATAACGTTTAAAAAAGCCCACCCGCAAACCCACACTCACCGACCTGCTTCATTCCCACTCGAAATCATGGTTCACTTATGACAGTGTGATTAACATACCAGGTGTGTACGACCTAGGGTGAATTGTGTTCGATTCACGTCAACGTGGTGTGAACATGCCACACACCAGTTATATTGCACATCATTTACGTGCAATTTCTAATCCATAACAGAGAAGGGGGCCTTCGACAGCCGCACAACAAGCTTTTGGAAACGAGACAATAAGCGATTGACGATAAGAGCACAATGGTCATCCGATTCATTCTACGCCGCGTTCGCCGCACTGAACCGACAGACAACAACAAAACAGTGAACTGTCTTGCAGATGCAGTGGGAAAACTGGATTAAATGGGACTTATAACATACTGAGTACTGTGATTGGAAGTCATCACATCCAGTGGGCGGAATGGCATAGTGTAATCACGGCATAAATCATACGAGGAGAACGTTTAGAGGGTGTAGAATCTGTCTAAGCGTTTCAGCGTTGGCAGGATTTGGATACTGACTAAGGTTAAACTTACTCACGTCCGTTACATTCTTTTACATATTGCCATAAAATTCCTAAGAAGCCAACTGTACAAACAGCGGTTTTCCGCAATCCCAAAATGTGTACGGTATGGTATGTCCGAGTTAAATACGAAAGTCATAAAAGACCAAATGGATCGCTGAAAATCACAGGAGTGGTACGGGTTCCATACTGGAAGAGAGTGGGCGTGTTGAATGCCTGAAAGTGTCCCAAGCGCCTGCCATGTGACACGTGTTCATCGGTCTCTTAGACTTCAGCAAACCGTAATCCCCACCACTTGTATATTTTTTAACGACCCAGCTGGTGAGAATGACGAACAACAGCTGTTTGCGCAATTCACTTCTTTTAATTGTAGCTCTCCAGATTAAATATTCCACGCCTGTGGATTGGTCTTGATTCAACCAGTGCATGATGACTATGCCACACCAACAAGGATACAAGGAACTATGGCTGTGGTTGTTCACTGCAACATCTGAGCATCACAGAGTAATGTTGATCGCCTGAGGTGACTCTCGTTACACACTTATTTAACAAACGAACCTATCGTGCTTAATTTACACCTGTCATTTATGTTGTTAACCGCAATAACCGTACAGTTATTTTGTTTGACAATCGTAGTAACTGTCATGTGG
Source organism: Paragonimus heterotremus (assembly GCA_013368495.1). NCBI lineage: Eukaryota > Metazoa > Platyhelminthes > Trematoda > Plagiorchiida > Troglotrematidae > Paragonimus > Paragonimus heterotremus. The sequence continues at coordinate 25,538 of LUCH01004350.1, read as the reverse complement.
ATGGTTGTTAATTGACTATCGAGTGCTATCGCGTACATAATACTGTTCAATGGTTACTGTCCATAAATTGGCGCACCTATAAGAATTTAAAATAATCACGTCATTCCAAACCATTAACTGAAGCTCAGCACAGTTTGAATAAACAGTTGAATCCAGTTTTCTCTTGAAACTTAATGTCCTTACGTTGATTCCGACCGGCAGACAACCTGATCAGTCGAGCAAACGAAAATAATCTTAGTTCTCTGCAGTAAACATGATTTTGAGAAGCAGGTTGATGCCAAAATGGTAGTTCGCACACCCGCTGCTCTCGTTGTTTGCTCTGTTGGTTAGGCTACATTCGAGTGAAAAACTTATGATATGGCAACTCAAGTTTACGCAAATATAACCATAACAGACCACCTAGTTGTCTCAATTACCTCGTCCAGAATGTTGTTACGCAACCACAACCCCAAGCTGTGTTGATCAGACCTCACCAGCTGTGCACAAAAACGGTTGATGCAACCCACCGGGTTGTCGTGATATTGATGAGGTAACGCTTGGTATGAATGTATGCGTGTTCGTACCTTGTATACTCCTGACCTTTTCTGCTACCTTGGCGTGGTGGTCAGGCTTGTGTGTTGTTGTGATCCGGAGGGCTGTGCTGACTGCGACCTCGGTCGTTACAGGTTCAACCCTGTCAGATTGGCCAAAGGGGAGCAGCCAGACAAAAAGCCGATGCGTCCGTTGTGAAGTGTTCGTTGTGTATGGTGTCAGTCTGTTGCGTTTCGATTCGGTTGGTTATTTTCTTTTTTTTTGCCTGATCTGATTCTCTATATGTGATTGGTTTGCCTGTGCAGTATTATCTCTATGTGAATGCACCGAATTTCTTGGGTTGTGACTGTGGAACCTGTTCTGGATGGTTGTTGCTGATGCATATGTGTACGTGT
>LUCH01004350.1:0-20532 GCA_013368495.1 Paragonimus heterotremus | reverse complement strand
CTTCGGTCACTGTGACAGGCTAATCCGTCTCGGATGCCGCCAACCTACACCTTGTATACTTCTAACTATCTGCCGTTTAACCTGCACGCTTTACATGTGCGGCTGATAACAGTAGACAAAATGTTAACATATCGCGAAATTCCTCTGCTTTCTTCACCGATGAAATATTGATCAGTCGTTTGATGTTACTGCGACGTTAACAAAACATAAGTCCACAATGCACAGCATTTCGGGTAGTCTCAAACGTTGTTGAAGAAAAATAAGCATGAGACATATTCAACGTATGCACGGTACTCACGCATTGACCCATATTCCGGGAGGATTCGGCTGGCGTTTTCTCTTACAGTACAGATGATTCAATGATCAGGCAGCGGTTCCAACATAAAAACGCGGGCGACTGTCGAATTACACTGTATATTGGGTGAACCACGTTTAAACCAACTTGTATACAGTGGCCACATATGTGTTGGACGATTGTCCTAACAATAAAATACTGAGACCCAAGATCAAAATAGGTGCATCTGCTAACTTCACCGTTTAGTTTGGTGATCAGTCAACGATTACCAAACGTATAAACCAAGCTGGTGTCGCGTTACTGTAACTTTTGTAACGCCGTGTAATTCACAGTAAAAACGGACTCCTGTAGCAGACAGATAGCCAGAAGACGATTTCGTCAGTCTAATTTACTAAGCTTACGAGAATAAGTGAGCTTTGAGGTAGAACGTGTTTTGAGCCCCGAGAGATTTGAATCGGAATTTGTGACCTGTAGACAAACTGCTGTGCTATTATTTTCAAGTATATCGACGTGCATCCATTGTCTGAATAGGACCGCTGGGAATTTAGTTAAGCCGATCGGGTTGCGTAAGCCTGTTAATCCGTTTCCTCACAGGTTGCGCGACAGAGGTAAGGATATATGGCGTGTTTATTTGGATGAAACTCGAGGAAGCCATTGAGGGCTATACTTTGGATCAGTCAGCATCGGTTTGCAGCGAGCATACTTATTGCTGCATTCACTCCTACCTAACAGATTTGGATATCAACGACTGAAGTGAAGGGAGAAAGGGGTAGACAAAACTTATGCGTGTGGTAAACTAACAGCATGGGTTAAAACATATGCCCAGGTAAAACTGGCAGACGATGTTCAAACAACCGATCTTCACTGATAGTCAAAAAGCTGGAGTTAATAATGCGTAAAGATGCCGTAAAAAGTCTAGTTGACCATTTCACGAAGATTACTGCCTTCTAGTTCTTCACCTGTATGGTTTCCATACAATCAGCGTTGACATATGCACTGATGTCTTTATCAATCTGAGATTTAGTAATTAATCTTCCAGAACTGACATGAATTGCTCCGCCTCCAAACTAATGAGCAGTACATGCGAATCAACATTAGCTGAATAGCACCCTGGTTGATAAAAGCTGTCATTGAGACTTCTGCTTTGGGCTAGCCCGTCACTCCTTAAAAAAGAATTTCGTCGATATAATTATGAACAGTAATAATTTGCCAAACAAACGGTTAGCACTAATGAGTATATTGAAATCAAGAAATCTCAATTTTTTCAATAACAGCTTGTTGTAACTTCTAGCATTCACTGCTTATCATTTAGTCACTCTTCCGTTGATACTGATAACAGTCTCCACTCTTCTCTTCATACCTGCCACTCGGCCCTTGTAATATGGTGTTCCTTACGATGGTGGGCACAGGTTTCAGATGGGATAGGCTGTCAGGGGTACGGTCTTCGTTGACAGCAAATTTTAACCAATGCTAAACGAGTATGTTGCGTGTTCTGACGAACATAACGTTCAATCTATTTTTTGCATTGTTTCTTCAGACGGTTGAATCGTCGGGGTTGCCAGTCGTGCGAAACAGGTGGTTTAATCCTATATGCTCATAGATATTACAATTCGCGTGGTTCTTGGAGAATTTCAAGTAACTGTTTTCGTTCGTCTGAAAGATACTTCACACAGATCAATTCAAGACAAATGTAGTCAAGAATGGTTTAACTCGATCACTCGTCACACTCGGATTTGAACATCTCGTAGTTGTTGTTCACACCGGGCCTCGTTGGCCCAAACCACTCTTGTCCACTAACCCAAAGGCCAAACTCAATGTCGCTCATGACAGTTGCCGTTACCTGTACATTTCTGTTAGTACTGCAATACGACCTGGGTATCTGACACATATTTCGATTTTCTGAATCATTCTAATCACGATTCACACAGATCCTCGAAAGTCGCCCAGTTCGGACAGCGTGCGAGCCGCTTTGTTGGAACCAACTGCAGTGAGTGCCTGTCACTTATGTCTTTGAGGATTTTTAGTGGCCAACTTCCCAGTTGCATTTCACCTGTCAGAGTGCAAGGTAGTGCGATCTCCACCTCCATACCGTCAGTGAGAAACGTCTCAAAAATTCCAGTCAAATTTCGCGGTTAGCTGGTTGGAAACGGACGGAAGCCTCCTAACCCTGGTGGTCATTCGGTACAGTATACTCTTATAGTCATCCAGTGGAGCATTGGCATCTGACTTGTCTCCCTTGAGAGAAAGCACAAGCAAATAGTTGAGGTGGTATAATTTAACGGAGGCTAATAACTGAATGCCGCACAAATGAAGGTCAAAACGCACTAACAGTGCGTAAGCTGTGCACAACCTGCGAACTCCCACATGTCGCCGCTAGATGACATGTGGTGGCAGGTCAAATGATCAGCGAAAGGGAGGGGTTTGTTTCTTTTGGAATTCGTACGTTCCACAATGGTTTGTTCAATTCAAATTCGCGGTTGCATGAAATCAAGTGAATCATTTCTGCCAAGAATGACTGATCCTGTATGCAAGATGCCCGAAGCTTTAGCTCACTGAGGAGGTGATTTATGGATTTCAGCTCGAAGCGAAACAAGCATAATGAAAAGGTGAATTTCAAAATCTTCAAACACTTCGAGCCAGTAATCTCTTGTACAGACTCATCAACAAAAATTAGTTAGGTGTAATTAACTGACCATTCGTTTCTCGTAAAATTTCACTGTCACCAAGACCAAACAAAGCACGTTAAGTAATAACTCTACTATAAATCCCAGCGATTCCCAATGGGCAAAAAGTTAAAGCTTCCTAAGGCAGCGTAGTGCAGCAAAAGATTCAACATTACGGAGGTCAAAGATGGAAGAATTTTTGGGATGATTACTAATGGCATATAGGTTGTACAATGAGGGAAACTAACGGCAGCTACATTAGGATCATTGGACAGGGAGTATAACTTACTATGGTCAATCCTATCCAGGACTTGTCATGTATGTGACATTTGGAATGACGAATGGGGCAGGCATGTCTGTGACCATATGACTCAGCCGTTTCGGTAGTGGACAGAACGTTGACTACAACAAAGACGTTCAGTGAATACACTTCTTTGACGAGTTATCTTTGTGAACCGCCGGTGCTGTTGTTGTGATGATTTCCGAAAGTTTTTGACATTATACACCATAGTTAAATCCGATTTTACGACAGCATTGACAACTTAAAATTGTTGGTAGACGACGGCAATAGGTTGAGATGATGAGTCAATAATTTTACTGAACTAATGGATATATTATACAAGTTTGTTTGGATGTACTATATTGCGAAACTAAATTTAAATATGAAATATAGACTCACACATACCTTCATTTGCCCCTCTCCGTTGAATTTTGCGTTTCGCCCTATTTGGCGGCTTCAAACGCATCAGGCTGAGTATGTGTAAACAGCAGGTATTTTGAAGAAGCATGCGGAAATGAAACAGGTGATTTGGGAAATGTTGGAGTTTTACTCAAGTCATAAGTATATCTGTCAATGACTGAGAAAATGCGACGTTCCCTATTCTTCTTTCGTTTTTTAATAATTTCGAAACGTTCCATGTAGCCGACTGTGGTCTGCGAAGCTGAGTGAACATTCAGTTTACCCCGATTTCCAACATCAACTGGAAGAATTTACCAATCACGATGCCAGATGTAGCACTTCTGAATAGGCAATATTACTTACAGATGTGCCTGGCTCAAGCCTTTAAGTTATCACTGAACTAAAGGTAACAAAGCGAAGTGACACAACAAAATCTTACTGCTTTGTAAATGGGGTATAACGTAACTATTCATGTACCAAAAGTACGAGTCCGTGTTCAATTGCAATCACTATAACATACCACTTGCCGAATTCTTTACCAACAAGCTCAAGAAACCGACCTCTTTTCCTTCGGTCCCTGTGGGCGTACTAAAGATTGTCACTCAGAGGATCAAGTTCAAAACTGAGCTTTCCACTTCCATGTGGCCGATCAGTCATAAAGAAACAAAAGAAGGATTGACAAACAAAATCTTAAACTATTGTCTTTTCATTCAGCTCTTCATATTTAGGGGCAAAATTCTTCAAGCTCCGTGGTCACAACAGTGCTTTTTATCTACCTCCCTAGTGATAGATTTTATGCTGTGTTGTGTGTATTTCGATTGCTTTTCCGATTCCATAATCCCAATAATGTACTGAGACACAGCGTATGAAATAAAAGACTCTACACTACCCCAGAACTTTTGTGTGATTTTGTAAAAGTACCACGCTCAGTTTTTAATCATGGAATCAGCGGAATCATTGAATTTTTACGAGTTAGAAAAGGGTTGTAATATCTGTGGACAAACAATTGTGTTGGACATCAATAAGGGCAGCATACAGCGGAAGAACACTTAAACAATCTACTTCAACCACATCAGGATGCTGCTGTACTGACTTTTGATCATTTCATCTAAACCATTCCGTATCAGTCGCTTCTGATTAGAATCTCACTAAGCGCCTAACTAAGTGTTACATCGAAGTTATCAAGAATTTCGTGATAGGCAGTTTTTAATCTGACATAATCCGTGGACGTTCAAAGTCTGTTGGTAAGCTGAAGATACTTGACATCGCATCTGTTTTACGTCTTGTTCATGTAGAATGACATAAGTTCTGTCAAACGGGTGAAGTGTGAACTTATATGACCATATGTAACTATCTGTTCTGAACTTTCGATGTGTGACATATCAAGCCGAAGAATTTGTCACAGGATAAGGTCTGAGGTTGCCAAGTTGTTCTACGGGTAAACAAGCCGTGAATTTGCTGCTCTCTTGATCCAACCTTACTTAGGTCTAAGAGATGGACAACTCGTCGTCACTTGTCATAATCATGAACTGAATCGATTCATCATAGGTGGTGCTTGTACAGGTGGTGACTAGTCATCGTGATGCTTGGAAGGTTACTTATATTAAAAACCCATTTATCCCCAATTAACTAGGAAGAATATGGTTAAATAGCATATTGTTATTCCCAGCTGTTAAAGACGATCTTCTAATTATGATCTTCTGATTCGTCTTCCTTTACACAGTAATGGATGGGCTTGTCTGTTTGTGGCGTCCAAGCTATACCAACTGATTCTACTTTTGAATACGTCTCTTCTCCCATGCTTTAACGTAGTCTCATAGGAACCTGACAGGAGTAGGTCGAAATCTTAAGATTTTATAGTGGATGGTTACAAAGAATGAAGCGGTTTTGTAATAAGTCGGCCGTCCAAATATACTCTCTGAATTAAGTAACAGTAACGCGTAAATCCAATTACCTTTGAAGCAAAGTCATCCACGACATTTAAACTGTTGTTTCCTCGTACCGAGGTTGGCGTCGGATGTTAATTTAACTTGTACACTGTAACGACACAGAAGTATAACAGACCCACCAAGAAACGGATCTATGAACTTCCTATAAAACAGGAAGGAAACCAGTAGACCTGAGGCTGTATCACTCAGTTTGCTGTGACCGTATGTGAAGCAGTCTGGTAACAAAGAAGCCTGTAGGACTTGTTTTACAATCCCGCTTGTTTGAAGCTGTACTGTTTCCAGGGTTCCGTTATCTCCGTGGACCGGTCGGTTCTGTAAGGTGTGAGCCGTTCCCAAAAATATCCAGCATGTTCGAAGATGGTGCTTTGTGTATTAACCTGTGTATCTCAGGTGTTGACTACCTACCCATTCAGAAGTGCATGACTATTCTGACAAGTAAACCAGAAGTTCTTAGTGGCTGTACACTAACATGTGTTCTCGAAGCAAGCCACTTTGGTTGCAACCATCATTGCGTGGCCACCAGTTATAATCCACACAAGGTGAATATAATAGTGTCGTGACCGAAAAAGCTGCCTAGCCCGAGCAGTTGCCCACTGTCAAACATTCACTATAAGGTATATGACGATACAGAACCACGAAAATAAATACTACTTTACACCTTTGACGTGTATCCATATAACTGGCAGTCGTACCTCATCAGTCGTTTTAGTGGCACGTCCCGCACAGTTCACGTACATGTTTCCAACAGTCACTGCCAGCTCTCGGCTTTCAAGGATTTTGGAATTTTCCCTTAGTTTCCATGCATTCACAATACGCTATGTTATTTAAAAGCGGAGACACACGCCATACAACACTGGGGACGATGAACTTCAAAAGAAAAAGAGCAAAAAACCTCGAGTCTGAAATTCTGAACAAACCATGGCCGTGACTTAGGTCGCCAAGCAATTAGTCGGAGCGGTGGACTTAGGAGTTGGGTGGAACCCTACGAATGATTTGGGTTTTGGTCCCCCACAACCAACCAATCCCGCAGGTCATCATTCTCAGCTGTCTTTGTAGTCGTAATTCTACAATGGTGTAAGAAATACCGTTAGGGCCTATACTACCAACTCGCTGTACAAAGCACACGCATTAAATTTATATGTGACTAATGCAACAATAATGATTCTATAGAAGTGGATGAATAACTACTTGATTCTAATAATATGAATAAAGTTGGAGAAGTGCGTTATATTCTTCATGCATAGGAGTTTCCGTTATATCAAAAATCCTATCAGTGTATGCAAATGTAAATCCCATATATAGGAAGAAGCGTTTACTCTCCAATGTTCGTTGGAAAATTCAGTTCTAATGTTTTCCCACGTAGTAGTTCGGTCAGCTGGCTCTAAACATATTTGCTTCAAGCTGTCTGGTGAACACTATGATACAGAAATCATATTATGCAAACCGTCGTCATTTCTATTAGTTTTGAAAATTTCGTGCGCCGGGAGACACTGTAGTTGTGAGTTTGACCAACATGAGGCGATGTATAACACCCACTAACATAATTGTTATTATTCAGGTCGTTGACGGTTGCCAGCGTAAGCAGATACGACAAAAACGAAACTCTTCTAGGAAGCATTCAGAATAGTCGTTGTGTAATTGCCACAGGTAACCAGTCGAGTTGAGGTATGTAGTCGAAAAGGCTTAGGATTTAAGAAAGGGGACAAAACATGTTGAGTACGGATAATTAGAGCAATAAGATGTTTCCAAGCTTGTAGTCCGCAGCATGCTTCTTTTTACTCACGCTCATTCTTTCCTTTTGCCTAATATCATTGGTTTCGCGGAAAGCACAAAAATATAGGACAGAAAGTGAAGGTCCTTCTCGTTGTTTCACAAGAACATTTGCTGTACAGTTTAACAATCACATCTTCATTTCTCTTTCTGCCTGCCTTAAATACTACCGGAGGGTAGCTCCTTATTTCACTGAAGTTCCTCATCAGAGGCCTTCAATAGGTATTGCACTTTCGTTTCTCGAAGACCGAGGGCGATCAAAATTTACAGCTGGCTAGTGAACGTGTAAGCATCCGCTCGGCTCCAGTGCAATGTATGAGAAGTTTCGTTGCCAGACTGTCTCAGTAACTAAACCAACGGCTGTCAACAACCGGCATGGTCACCGCCCTGCGGTTCAGTGGATATGTCTGAACCAGCAGGCTGACGCTTGTTCAACTGTCGTAGTTTCTACTTCCCTGCGTAAGCAGTGTTGGTGTGGCTCTTTAGAACAACCGTCTACCACTTAGCAGTCAGCTAGAGAGGGCAGTTATTGTCAGTAACCACACACTGTGCTGTGAGCCGAACAGTACGGTCACATGAGCGGAAGAACAAGAAAGCTTATGAACGAATTTTTTAGGGTGGGACCGAGACGCTGTTCCGTGGCATTGACACCACAGAAGGAAACCGATGCAACGTCACCGAAAGTGCATAACAATTGGAAGTGTTTTTTTGTGTTCATAACAATATCACTTCACATGTAGACTGAGTAGCGAACCATTAACTAACTGCCAGCTACAGGAAGTTCTTTTGAAAGCCTAATCAATAGCTCTGATTTCATAGTGGTCATACAGCCTTAGTAGGATGACTTAGCTCAACAGTTCATTTCGAAGGGAGCCAAAACGTAAGGCTAAGGATGAGGTAACCCCCGTCACCTTGGTCATCTCGCACCTGTGATTGAATGGCATGAAGCTGCTAGGATGAAATCGATCAGGAATGGTTGGTCATACTCATTGCAAAAAGACAGCTATTTGTTTTAATATTATAGATCATACACTATTATATGTTTGATACTGTACAATGTTACAACTTATGTTGCAGTGAACTGGGTGCATCTACAGTTTTGCCTGTAAAACGTATCAAAATTGAAGGTTGTTATCTTCTTTCTGAGGTACTGAGCAACACGTAAATGTGGGTAGTATTTTAATGTTGAAAAGTAATTTGGCAAGAAATCAAAATAGGTTGCTAAGCCAGAAACCAGAATGCTAGTGACGGTATATAAACGACCACATTCTCAAACACTTCTCTAGATCGACCACTTTTGGTACGACCCATGGAGGTTCCATCGAAATTCGGGAAATTAGAGAATGAAACTCAGATCCGAATACTGATCACAATTTTGGTTTTAGATCGGCATCATATCATCCATAAAACCACGGTGGTTACCACTACGGTTTTATCCCCCAAAACCTGAAGCCTTACGCGAGTCTGAAACAATGTTGTCCTCGAATAAATGTGAAGAACGTAACAATCCATTTGCAGTACGTTGGCCGCATAGTGATGTCGGGTCTCAGAGCACCTCTTCAAATGACTTCTGAGTGCCACAAGTGGAACTGCAGATTACATTTACGAAACATCCACAGTAATCTGACCATCAAGTAACCTCGTTATAGCATTCCATGTTATCTGTCTTACACTGAACAAACACGCCTTCAGAAACAGACTGTAGTGAACCTATCGCTACCTTGGTAGTATGTGGCGTACAAACGGCTGGTCCGAGTGACCACCAACGAGGTGGTGGACAGCTGTTTCGACTCAGTCGGGTTTCATCAGCAGCACGCAGGCCGGGGAATCAAACCTACGACCGGTGAATAAATGACATGTTGTAGCCCGAACAGCTATCCACTAGATCACGGAATCATGTTCATTGGGGTTGCAGAAAGGTAGGTGAATTAGTTTCCCATGACGTTACGCTTCCTTTCGCTCAGAGGCTAAATTCGGTCAGCCATATTTTGTGGTTGACCTTCAACGACTAATGAAACTAAGTGTGTTACATAGATCGAATGTTCCTACTACCCATATTTCTTTACCCTTATCCATTGTTCCCATTTCACATCTACATCCGTAGTTATTGTCATTTTTTTCAACCGCATGACCGAACGATGATTGATCACTCTGAAAATTTTCCCATACGCTCCCACAGGTCCAAATGTTTGTACATAATTTCGCGTGTGTGACTGAAAAGAACGAACGAAAAGGTGCGTGGGAATTAATCTTATATGACGATTGTTACACGAGCATGTTTAGTTGGTGATATCACCGATAGCCCTGGCTACCCCTAAGTTGTTGTTGTTAATATTAAATCGTACTGAAATGAAAAAAATTTCAATTGGGCCGGTGTATTTCAAACCAGCGATCCGTACTGGTCAATGAGCAATAGTTGACCTGCACACTATTAGAATGTGTGTTGCACGAAGGCTTCAACTCCTTCTTGTCTACCCAATACTGCTCTAAATTGCTGTCAAACAAACGGCCAGTAATGTTAACACAGTGTCCACATGAAACCAACAGTCATCACTTCGATTGCACGTAGGACACGCAAGCTGTTACGTAGTTGTGACCTAGCAGCTCAAACCCCCGGACTTACTAAGCAAGCGAATGCTTCTATGAAGTAGCCTGTAATTTTGTAGGAGAATATATTGCTTCACAAAACTGTTTCATGTCTGTAACCATCAACAACAGGTGTCACTACGAAATAGCGTGCAACATGGAAAAATAAACAAACCGTAGGCAAAGACACAAATAAGCTATAGGAGGGGCAGAAAAAAATTTTAACCAATAAAATACACTTCCCATTGACGTTTTGTATACTATCATTACATGCGCTAGACTAGTTTTTTAACTGAGATCATTCTAAAAAAAAGAGTTCGCTTTTGAGTGGTCCTCCCAGCTAATATGCTAGGGGTAATTACTGTGTACACTGGCTGCTTCATGAGTGTGGACAGACCCAGTCGTGACGATTAGTGTCAATAACAGGACTGCAAGGTCGAGTACCGGCCACCTCGACTGTTATTGTATAGGTTTGACAGCGTGATAAAATCCACCTAGCACGTCGCAGCACGACCAACACCTTGTTGTGCAAATGTTGGAACAGAACTTTAAAGAGCTGCAATCAAGGTTCAGAAAACCTTTTACCAAAAAACAGGTAAGTTTTGGGGGCGTTCAATGAATATCCAATATCTCACCCATAGGTTGGATGAAGGTGTTGTCGACAATAACTGAATCCATGCCGTTCAAATTCACGTATCTGGAGCCGCGACAATCTTTATATGTTTAGAAGGCGAATTGACCACATTTGCAAAACGTTCAGACACATTCGTCTGCGAGTAATGCTTAAATTGTCCGGTCGCCTTTAGAAGAGACATAGTAATCCCCCTGTTAACTCCAGTCAATGACCCCATGACTTGGACTCCTCTCTAAGTTTAAATAACAGAAGTCATTAAACTCGCTGAACGATATCCTTGTTACTGGTAAGTAGAGGGTGTAACAAAGGCTTCAGTTAATGTAGCTTATCGTGAAAGTCAGTCTGTCTACACACCGTAGCAAGTAGCATCAGCTCGGCTTTCCCAGCATTTGGCGTAATTGTATTCATCGAACCAACATCTTACGTCAAACATTTGATTATGCAGACCGTTCTCTGGCCTTGAAGTTGCCAAAAGTTATGACAGGTTTTTATTCGCTTGTTTTCTTAAATCTACTGTACCGAAAGAGTCTACTGTTATTACTCAAAATTAGTCGGCTGGGAATGCGACAGCTGCTATCATTTGTGGGTGATGTTCAGTCTATATGGTTCGTATAAATTAAACATCAGTCGATGGCGCAGTGGTCAACACGGTTTCCTGGTGAAGGTTTGGGCGAAAGACTAGTTTCGGTCCTGGCAAGTATATAGCTTACTGATGAGCTCTAACAGTGGCGAAACTCAAATACAGTGCTTCTTTTCGAAACTGGCTGATCAGAAATTTTGTGGGAGTGAGCGACGTTCATTTTGTAAAAACCAAAATATCTACTGGTGAATACCGGTAACCACTGTACGCGTTGCTTTTCGTTGAACTTTGACGGCTGTGTCTATCTGTCCATCAGTCACCTGACGCTCAATTCCTCGGATTCGATTGCGCAATCTTCACCTAAAGTCTGATTGGTCCTGAGCCTGTGAGTTGTCCGACCTTTGTTCGTGGCACGCTCCGTCTACCCCTACCTCTAAGTCAAGTTGTAAAGGAGGTAGGAATTGTGAGCATGTGGTGAGGGCGTTTTAACTAAAGCTGCCTGCTAGGAAAGAAGTGTGACAAATCCGCATTCGACTTGGCCACCACTCCTCCCCCGTACTCAGCGGGAATAAACGGCAAACCTCGTGACTACCTGACCAATTATACGCTATAAAAGCATACATCCGCTACATGTTTTATACTTATTTGTTACAGAATAAAAATTGTTTCGATGTGGTATTCAACTCCGAAACATTACCAACGCAGTGTTTACGGGCAACAGGAACAACTGTATTCCGTTCCCTGCAGAGACATACATATCGGTAAGCAATCATTTAAACTAGTCATCGTTATGCATAACGCAGCCTTACCTGAATCCTCCCAGTTGAATAGTGAAAAGCTGAGTTGTGGCTGTTGTTGATTTTTGCTTTATTGGCCAGTACGCACGGAGTTCGGTTTTTAGAATAACATTGTAATTTTCAATTAGGTGTGGCTAATGAAAGCGAAATATTGAGCCGGCTTTTAAAATATACCAGTCAATGTCTCCACAAGTGTACTTTTTAAAAAGATCTCGAACAAACTACCAATAATCTCGAGTCATTGGAGTGTTAGTAATTTGGTGTCTTTGTGAGTGTATGTCGAATGTTGCCTCTCCAAGATGAGTTATACTTAAGGGAGTAAATACGAAATGTTTGCTGCATAATTTCACCTGAGTCCAAATTGCATCATTATTGTCTGAGTGGCTGCGCTGATTTGCTTAACTTGTATACCGCTGATAAATGTCCTAATCGACTGATTGCAGATGGGTCAGCAGATCAAAGTCTCAGCGCATACTGTATGTCGCCATTCTGGGACGACTTGATTCGCCAAAACATAATCGCTTACAAGTTGACATCTACTTCCACGCAAACCATCGAACAAGCTTACCATTCTCCAGCGGAGATGAGCGTGGCGTTTGATAGTGGCTTTGAGAGTATGTGGAAAACGTCGCTTGCATCTACCAAAAGCAGTCAGCTTCTCGGACATCCAGTGAAATTCTCCATCGACAGCATCTTGTCCGATCAAACTCCAACCCGGTCACATTCGATGAATAGCGACGTAAACACACTACATGATATTTGCTTCTTGGGTTCGGATTCGTTTACTTCGTCAAATATAGTAACAGCACAGGAAGCCCCCATAGATCTTTCGGTTCAACGGGTTGGTGCCCAACTGGTATCATCAGACAAATTGCCAGCATTGAATACAGGATTTGTTTGTCGATTCTGTGAGAAGCCGTACACATCCCGATCTTCCATCCGGTAAGCAAACTTTATATTTGACTTTTGATAAAATTTTTATCTGGTGTATGGAATTTAAAAAGTGTAAGTGTGTTTGATATGGGGAAAGCAAATCAAGGATGGCAACACGACCGTTTCCGAACACTCGACGATTGGTCGCAATTGTTCTAGAGTTAGTCGGCTACACTGGCCACGCTACAGATGCTTCTCTGTTCCCGTAAATCTGTGACCAAGTGCTTAGTAAGCTGGCTTATATAGGACATATACCTATTAGACACAGCCATAGCAAAATATTTCATTTTACCCCTTCTGCTTCTTCAGCCTACACGAAGCGACGCATACGCTTCCATTTCAATGTGGAGATTGTGGTAAACGATTCTCACGGCCATGGCTACGTGACATTCACCATCGAACACACACAGGTGAAAAGCCGTACACCTGTGAGATCTGTCAGCGAAGGTTTGCCGATCGATCGAATATGCGCGCACATCAACGGGTGCATAAGTCACAGGTCGTGGTTGCCGGGGCACGATGACAGAGGGAGTTTGGATCTACTGCTTGAACACGCAAGTTTTGCTTTTTATTCACTGGTTTGACTGAGCGTGGTGTGGTTGACATTAACCTAGGTGCATTGCGTCTGATTGTTTATTAAGTAAATTAGCACTGTTCGCAGGAATACGTTTGCACGATCGTAGTGAGTTTATATCTGCCAACTTGGCTGTCTAATATGGATAATAATAATAACTCGTTTTACAGTCTATGTCCAAGTTGTAGATGCTCGATGCGAGGGACTGTGTTGATGCTGGACGAAGTCGGCGCATCTGTGTGGTACGGCAGTTTCCATTACGGCTGTTGGCTAACACGGAAGCTGAAATCTAACGTGAACGGAGAACGGCCCTATTCAGGGCCACCCATCTTGATTACGAATTCATTGTTCAGAAGCAACGGTCTGAACTCACCGTGGATACTTTTCTTTTTGAGTTTCGTTGGGCCGGGATTTTGTGGACTAATTCCGAAATTTCCGCATTGGCTACTGATGGCAGACATACTTTCAATCGGAATATCGTGACGGGGACTTAGGTAACTGCAGTGTCATGCATACAGTTTGACTACTTAGATCTTACAAAAATGGTATGAGTACAAGGAACAAATAATAATTCGGATGTTTAGCTCATACACAGTAGAGTCGCTCGTACACTACTAATTGGCCTTAGCATATTACCTGTTAATAAACTTGGTTTTTGGCCGGGTTTGAGATCCATCCAACATTTTCTGCTCATATGTGTCATTTCTCATCAAGCATAAGCTGAGTGTCCACAAACACCTGTGGATAAATCGTAGTTTGCGTTATATGAATAAGGTCTTTTATTCAGGACTGCTTAATTGACAAACTACAGACGTAAAACTGAGGTTAACATGAGACACGATTTCTGCTGTGGTTGCCGTGAAATGTTGTATTTTAAAATTCACACAAGTTCAGCGACAGCTTAACTCACCTCTGTAAACTGATCATGAATGGACAGACTGGTTAAGGTTTCAGGTGTGCTCTACCTCCCAAGTTGTTCCACACCAGGAGACTTGGTCTCTGAGTAGACGTACTGGTGCGCTAAGCGAAGGTACCGGCAGAATTCACTTTGAATAATGCCTCTGGAAATTCGTTTAAGCTTACTGACATTCATGAAAAGTTTAATCAATTTATTTGAAGCAGACGAGACTGACAGAGTTATTTGAACTATTTGGGTTATGTACGTGCGACGGTGAAGCTATTCGAGTAAGTTTGGAGTGATGTCACCGAGACTAACCTGTTCATTGTGGTCAGTATGCCTGGCTAATACAACCGATGTGATTTTCATCCCCTAACCAAAATGTATTTCATCTCACTGTTTCAACTGGCTGAACAGCTTAACACGGAATTCGTCATTTTACAGCTGTGTTAAGATGTTAATAAAGTGCTTAACGGAGTCCGTTCGAAAAGTGTTGAAAAGTTAGTACACGCTGGCTCAACAGAAGAGTTTGAAAACTCTGTCATTTCAAGGACAGTAATTAACTTTGTTCATTTCAGTTACTGCGTGTAGATGATTAATGAAAGTGCTACGAACACAATATTGTATGATAAAGTCTAACTCGATACGCTCATCACTGAATTACCGTAGAACAGGAATATTGCAGCTGAATCATAGACGCTGTTGCGTAAGCAGTGGCTCACAGATGTATCCTCTTTCAACGCGGTAAACATAATCCCACACTCACCTTTGACAAAGATGTGACGTAGGACGGTTTTCATCTTAGTCGTTCAGGAGCGTGGGTATTCACATCAGCCGAGGAATACCCGTTGGATAATATCCGAGAAAAGGTTCCTCACGAAGACTGTCATCCACCCTACCTGAAACAGCGTGAAAAGCGGTGATCAGCGTTGCAATACGGAAAATAATTGTCAGTTCACACTTTCAGTTGTGTACACATTCTGTCTGGCCAACTAGCATCTTACACTAAATGTAAAGTTGAGTCCCACTGCCAACAGGACATATAAATCCATATCTCGCAATTATAAGTTTCACACAGTAAAAGATGGTCATCAAGGTTTGCGATAAGAAAATATTTTGGTTGACATATAGCTCTTACACAAAAAATAGGTATGAGTAGCAGGGTTTTTTGGATTTAATACAGATTGAACCTAAACTAAAGTACAGTTATCGTCTCCTCTGGAAAGGATCTGGCAACCTGATAATTACTCGTTTACATTTGATACTTCGGTCTTGTCAAATGTGGGGTCAGTGGCACAGTGATCAACACGGTTGCCTAAACAAGACGTGATCGGAGTTCTAGTCCCGGCAGCGGCAAGGATGTGCACTACTGATGAGCCCTACTGAGAACCAAACTCGAGTCCAGTGCTTCTTTTTGAAAAAGGCCGACTGGAAAGTCCTTGGGAATGCGACCCCTGCGATCAGTTGTGGGTGATGTTCGAACTACATGAAAACCAAATCCCCTATTACTCATTGGTAACGCGAAATATATTTTCCCTAAGGCCAGTGCGCAGACAAGGAACATCATCCGTAAACCGGCCGGCATTTCCTAGTGCAGTTCTGACGTCTGCGCTCAGACAAGTTTTGTTTAAGTTTCGACTGTCCGTGGCCTACAGTTACTGACTCTCCTCACTGTCAAAGAACATGTCAAAGGGTTTGCCATACAATGCGGACCGATCACCAGTCGGCTAATTAAAGCGTTTTTACAAGCTGCTTCTTCTGCTTAAATGAGGCAGTGTTGGCCTACCGTTTCGAAGTGCACTGAAACATCCATTACGCCTGTTTGTTCATTCTAGTACCTCAGTGGTGAGATACAGAACAATGAATACCGCACTAAGACTGTATGCTGATCAGATAATATGGCCAAATTTCATTTGTACGCAAGCCAGTAATATGATATTCGACTAAATGTTCAGCCTACACCTTAAGAGAATATCGTTCCCGCAGAGACTAGAGGAAATTTTCCGACTGTCAGTGAATTACAGATATCTCGAAGGAGACCTACTTCATATCGATGAAATATTCCACACACATGATCCTCCGGTGTCATTACTCGTCCCCGCTAATCTAGGATGACCGACTAAAGGATTACTTGCTGAAACTGGGATATGGAATAGGAAAATTACATTGTAAACATAGGTACTTCATAGCTGGGGTTTGTCCATGCCGGAACACATTGTCCAACCCTGTAATCAAACGTGAAGCGCTTGAAACATATAACCTACACTGTAGGTTTCTTAACCACTATTATATCTCAGTTCCACCGGTTAGTTTCAGTGTCAGTCGCTGAGATGACTGATCCCCACTAGCGTCATTGAAGTTTTCTATGTTTACTTCCACTGGCGTTTCGTTTCCACCTATAAATCGCCCAATGCAATTTTCATCCGTTCAACACAGAAACAGAAATGTACATGCTACATGCAATCTACGCTAAACTCCAAGACTGCATCGACACACATTTCCTCGACAAGAGATGGGTAATAAACTGGGAATTAAAGATGGTGTCTGCCCTTGAACACACCGACTCAAAACCTACGTATCCCGAAATTGTGTCAGTTTTAATACAAATGAATAGATTTCAGAACGAACAGGTTACATCACGCAGATCGTCTTCACTGATCATTTATGTTTCGGGGACTTTGATCCATAACGTCAATTGAGTGTAAGGTAGGAATGATCACGATGCAGGTAGCGAACACAAGTATGGTTAAGTTAGTCAAAATTACGTTGGGTCGTCGTGTAGCCCATAATTTAACTTTTAAGCAGGTCGAGAGATAATCATCAACACGAACATCGAAAGCCAATTTCGTTCGGTTGCGACCAAACTAATGGTCTTGCAATTGCACAATTTCGGCCTACCATTTTGAAAAATAGTCTGGTAAACATGTATGCATTACTACCTGCGTTTGTGCTACGTTATTCGTTACTTTTGAATAAAAAAACGTCATTTTTATTTTCGGAACACGGCCAGTGACCGGGGAAAAATATATAACTTTGAGTCGGATTGCAGTTTTGCACCATGACACATCAGTTACTTCGATGTGAAGTCGATTTACTCAAATGAAGAGAAGGAACATGAAGAATTTGGACACCTTTACCGAGTTGCTGTTCTGAAATCAGTCAACCTGATGCTCTTTATATGTATAGAGAGCTCCCGCTAATGGGAAAGTATCTGAAAGAAGTTTAAATCGTTTGTTTGAAGTTACATGACGCGATACACTGACGCAAGTGAGTACGCGAGCATTTGGTTCTAGATCTCCATTAAGAAGCCTCTACGGTTTCGTCTAAATTAGGGGTCTGTTAGCTGCGAACATGTTAGAATCAAAGGCAAAAGATCAGTAGGAAAAACTAGAAACAGTTGAGGTTCATGCTTAGAGTCAACAATTTTTGAATGCTGAGCCTTAAATACATGACTTCAAACGACCTGAGGTGAGATATGGTGGTTGCTAAACATACGAAAATTTGACCGTTCCTCAAAAAAAAATGTCCGACAAACATACACCTAAGGAGAAAGGCTAAAATTCTGCTTATTTTGCAGTGCAGTGAACATCTCTGAATTGACACAAAATGTGAAAGTACACAATGTTAGGCAGTAGTCCACGTGAACATGAGGGAGCAAAAGCTTCCAGTCAGAGGCCAGATATAGGTTGAATAACACCTCAAGTCTGATTCGGACGTAACATTGAAGGCTCTCTTTAAAACTTGAAACTTCAGTCATTAAGAACGCTCGAAATACAATAAACACCTTGACGAAACGATATGGTTCAGAATTCCATCATGTCACTTTAATACAAGATTCTTGCGTTCCGTTGAACCGATTGCACGCAATCCATTTGAGTCGAGTTTGTGTTTAGAACCACTTGTTCATGAGTCTGACCCCCTCTTGGGTAATCAACCAGTGGGTCAAGAGAAGTCTCTTGACCCAATGGTTGATTACCCATACCCTAGGTATTCGCTAAAAATCACTTGTGGTGTTTCAAATTTCGTACTGATGAGTGCAAATGGAATGCGTACATCTATTCGTGTTCTAACTATTTTGTTTAGAATAGCAAAGGTTTATTGCACAGTCGCTGAGATGCCACGTAAACTTGACTACTTGGACGATTACATATTTGTTCGGACATTCATTGATTGGATGCTGGCTAGTAGTTCGCGTAAGAAGCGTTTTGTCATGTGTCTTTAATTTGGTTGACTTTATTCGTGGCGTCAAGTTACACGATCGCGTACTGAATGAACAACCAATTGCTGGATAGATTTAGTTGAGAGGGTGATGGAAACGCTAATTTAGCTCTGTTTGCTCATGCGTATTGATCCAAATACACCAGAATTAAATTTTGTGTACATGACTAGACAAGTATTACGCGTTCTGCAGGGTTTTACCACTGTCACACATATCATTTGGGACGCGCACGCGGAAATCACATGTTCCGGTTTCCTTTTCACATTCACGGAATCGTGCGTTCAACTGACAGAATCATTCAAGCGAGCGCCACATAGCAACGCATAGAGTTGCCCACGTGAAGGGTTCGAGATCACTTTGAATGACCTGCTGTTCTTATATTGTCAGGGCACTATATACAACTTTTACCCGTGAACACGGATGTTTGGCACTTCGTTACCGCGCATTGATGATGACTTGTCGCTGAAACAAAAGGTGGGCCTAGAAGAATTAAGAAGTGTTCATACTCAATGACTGGTCCGTCTAGCTTATTATGGTAGTAATGGTGTCACTAAAATCCTTCACCAAAACTTGGCCAGAGGCATAGTTAAACGTGTGTAAAGTAGAAACGTTCTGTGACCGGGTACTTTACAATCAAGTATACAACAGGGTAAGTTCAGTTAAATTTAATTTAGCTGTAGCTCAAGCATCGATAAGGTGTGACATGAGCGGTTAAGTCGCAAATGCCGTTAAAAATTCAGTCAAATGACAGCAAAACGGTAACGTTTTGAGGTATCCACCTATTTCATGATGATGAATTCGACAGCCTGGGAAACAAATTTCACCAGACGGCACGACGAAGAGTATGGTAAGCAATGTGTATTGAATCAAGTTCACGAAAAAGGGTATTACCAGCAACTTTACCGGCGTATCTTAGTGTCCACCTAAAAACCTCCAATCACTTCTGCGACTACCACTGAAAGTCAGTCAGTTTACAAAAGTGGAGACAGAGGTATCTCTCTGAGTCTTAAGGGTCACGTATACAAGTCGACTTTGAGGGCTGTAGTATTTAAGGCACTGTAACATGGGCACTCAGGGTAGAAGACGAGAACCGTATTTAGATATCTGATCCCCGGTGTTTGCGTTCCATCGCTGGTGTCGGGTGTCACCACCGAGTAAAGAAAAGGTAAGGAAGCGGGTTTTGGGGACATATTGCCAAACGAGTTCATTAGTTAAATCTTAACTGTTGCATAGAATAAAACGGTGGCGACTTCGGTTACAGATGCGAAAGCCGTGGACAGTGACGACGATTTTGCCCGCGCGGCGAGAAAACGTCTTATTGATTGTTTTTGTCTGGGAAGGTTGATCCGATAATGGGAGCGATTGATAAGACGGCAGTTCAGGCTAGAATAGAAATCAATGTTACTTCGGAGTGTTGCTTGATTGACACTGGGGTTGCGATTTCATTGATTAGACCGAGGCCGAAAGAGACTGTTTAGCCGTGTGCGATGGTCGTTCGAACAGTCGGTGGGTATACACTCAGAGTTACGGGCGTGACAGAGTATGATGTCGGAATCGATGATCACGTAGTCAAGCAATCTTTTGTCATTTCCCCCGACGCATACCAGACTATATTGGGAGCGGATTATCTTGAACGCGCTGAGGCTGTGATTGATTTGAAGCATGCTAGATTCGTAACGAAATATGGTGTGGCTCCATTAGTGAGAAAACGCAAACCTCAGCTTGGACAAATTGAAACGAACGCACCCGGAGCAATACCAGCCTGCGACAGTCGGTTGCTGAATGAAGTGATATGCAAATTCCGAAAGTAGTTCACCACGGCTCAAGACCCATATGGCTATTGTGACTGGATTGAACATGAAATCTCCATCAAGCCAGACCGATTTCGACCATTCGGGCCCAGAGGGACTCCGGTTCACCTGCAGCCGGAAATCGAGCGACAAGTGAAAGACATG
>LUCH01004349.1:29258-45323 GCA_013368495.1 Paragonimus heterotremus | reverse complement strand
GGCCTCAGAGAAGAATTATCGCCAGAAGATTAGCGGGGGTTTAACATAGTAGGAGAACGTTGCGATAGGTGAAAAATGTCACGATCGGGAGAACTATAACTTCTGATACTTCCCAGTATGTGACGGAAAGATGTTGACTTGAGAGACCCCTCCGAGTCTGACTCAAACGTCTGGTCTGTGAGACAACAGGATACAGAATTGTCTTGGGGGATCTTACTCGGAGCCAATGACTCAAGAGTCCGACTCACCTGGCAGTGAGGGGCTTGCCTAACCCGAGGACGCAGTGAATAAGACATTGATGTCTGATTCTGAGCAATGCTGTGCGCACTGGATGTAGTCGAAATTCCACCCGGTTTTGGGTGCTATCAGATATTTTCTCACCGTAGTGGATAATACGCCGGCGGTCACAGACAACCATTTGACGATCAGATTGCTCTTTGTTTGAGAGTACCTTTTCTAACTCCCTTCTTCCTGATAAGGAAGATAGCAATACCGCACTACCGTTCCTCATTACCTAAGTACTCCTATGCGTTCAGTGGTACGACATACAATCCTATGAGTGTGACTGCTTTTCGTCTGACTGCTCCCCATTTGGCCTATCTGACAAGGTTGCACCTGGAAGGATCGGAGTCCTAATCAACATAGCAGCCGGGTGAAAACAGCACAAACGCCCGATCACCAGACCAAGGTAGCCGCATCGATATAAATTACTACCGAATACAAGAGGGTATTTTTGGTTAATATCAATTGAATATCGCACACAATTGGTAACAGTTGTCGTAATTCCATAGACTCTCCAGCCAGCCCCAGCTCTGATGATTCCTATTCTTCCCCACATCAAACAGCGTCCACAACCAAAAATGTTCATTGTCCTTGTAAACTCAGCCAGGGAGCGGAGAAAGCCCAGGGAAATCAATGCCTCTAGACCCGAACACGAGTGACAAACTGGCCATCAGACTACTGCTTCCAACCTAACCAAACACTGGTGAACGCAGCACGACATGACAAACGGTGAGTTGGCATTCGTAACCGACGAAGCCCGTGAGACAAGATCACATTCAAGGGTCAACAGTCTGTCCGTCACAAAGGCAAGTCGGAAGATTTTGTCAATGTTGACACGGTGTTCCCATCACACACCTATGGTCGGAAGCCGACATTGTAAACAACCTCCAAGTGCATGGATCAGGTTTCACAGCGGTTCCATAGCACTATTCGTGCAACAACATTGATACACTCTACCCTCTACAGAAAGAATGATATTATGAGGGCATTACAAGTGGCGTGGTGTGGCAAACGCAATCCGAGCCTTATGGTCTCAACAAACATCTCACTAGTGCTGATGCAGTTCCCAAGGTACGTGAATTTCCTCGATTACCTTCGACGACTTACCACCACGAATGGGAGTGAGTCCCATAAGTCGTGCAACAGCACCTTACACTTAGTAGATGCAAAGGCCATACTAAACTGACGAAATGAAGCCTCAAATCTGTCGATGTTCTGGGCTCCCTGTTAACCTCCACAAATCAGGAAGAAGTCTGTAAATTCTGTGTATCGAAGTCTAGTGTCCGGGAGTATTTCGACACCATTATATTTGCTGTCTGTCACAGTGCACTCTAGGACTACGTCTGCCACAAAGTTAGATAGCAGGTGGGAGGCTAGACAATCCTGTCTCATCGCACTTAAGATTTTGAATGTTGACAATAAGCTGGCATAATCCAACCCGACGTCTGACAACAAATTGCTTTCACTATGTCAACACACTTCTTTGGCGCATCCTTCCTAGACAGGTCCCAGAGTGCAGCTCTATCAACTGAATCAAAGGCACCCTGATGTCCAAAAAGATAATTGTCATCCTTCCAAAAGATTGGCGAAGTGTGAAGATGGGGCCAATACAACCAATGCTATGGTAAAACCCTGATTACTCTTCACCGATATGCTATTAGTGCGTTTCGCTTAGTTCACAAAGTGCCGAAAGTAGCATCAACACAATATGAAGCAGCCTAATCCCTTAGTGATTTGCACACGAACTGCGAGTTATTTTTGAAAATGAGGATGGTGTTGGTCAAAGTCCAATCGTTTGGAACAACTTCACTGATCCGCAGTTTCCGAAGCAGAACCGTTAGCTCTTTCATAAAGTCTGGGCCCTCATCCATAAACAGGACGGGAAGGAGTTCATCAGGGGAGGGTGCCTTACAACGCTTCAAGAACTTGTTCTCAAGTGTGACTTCTGTTTCCGAGGATGGAGAAACGTGAAGATATTGGATCTCCGAAAGCGCATTCGACAGTGAGAGTGGTCAGCTAAACTGAACGGTCTAGTGAATATGACTGAAAGTCAAGGCTGTGTACTAGAAGGTTGACATTAATATATGCAATCTTTGGTAAACTGTATCTCTTAGGTTAGGAAAAAAAGCAGAGCTGCGTAAACTAATGGGAGGGCCGGAAACACCTTTCCGCATCAGTACAGAAGTAGGCCGAGGTGTTTCTGTCGCTGGTTCGAATCCAGCCGAAGCCTTGATTTTTCACAGTTGGGTCTAATCTAAAATGTTTAGATGTGTTGGGGAATCCACTTTCCCTGAAAATGGCTTAATTTATCGAAATATCGAAAAATCATGTGATTTTGGATCGTCTTTTTTTCGAGCCATAACGTGCTAAAACTTAATTTTGGCGTACGTTTCTCCTCAGTCTTTGATTAGCCCATCCCATTTTTAATGTATTCATTCAAGTGGGATTCTTCAAGGCTGTTCAAAAACCATATATACGCAGACGTTGATCTGCATTTGGTTTGAGAGTAAATACACTTTTGATTGTAGGTCAAGATCTTCTGTCTTCTTCTGGGGAGTTTGTGTATCGTTACGCTCTGTGCCATGTGTCCGTGATCCGTATATTCGTGCGCTAACCATTTCTCGTTATCTTTGACCAGCGGGTCATAACAGTATGTAAAACCAGTCTCGTACGCTCTAGCAGGCTATGATTCAGACGGGTGTTACTCATGAAAATCCGGGTCAGTTACTGTCACTCGTAGGATATCATTGACTATTTGGCTATCTCCCTCACTCTTCATAAAACATCGATAATTGAAACCGAGACTTTAGGCAGATTTAGTCACTGGGTTGTTGATCAGCTTGGACAACGTTCAAGTTAGACAGAATTAAACTGGTAGGTGAATTGGCAAGATGGACCTGCAGCCTAACCTCATGGATCAAAACATAGTTGCCTACTTCAGATCCCTGATTAGATTCGAGGGGTCTACTAACTGTGCTCAGCTTTCGTCATACCGTCCGGAGGTTCAGGCTTTAAGAGGTGTTAGTTAATTCCGAAATTCACAACCAGCTGACACAAGATATGGGAAAGACGTGGAATATGATCATTTTCTCATGCCCATTAATCATCCAACGATAAGTGATTTTGTTTTGTATGGATCCAGCAAGTATGGACAGCATGGCAACTGACGATGAAATAAACGTCACTCAAGCTGGCGAACCAATGAGGCAGTGATAGATAACCCAGACCAGAGGATAAGTAGCCGTGTACGCAAAATAACAATTTTAGTTCCAAACAGTGATGAGCTCCAAGCTTAACTCAGCCGATCTGAGTTGTTCACTATCAAAGTGAAAGATGATTACATGTTTGTGGCATCCGCGCCTGTCGTTGTCCACAAGCCACTTGTCTATCCGTGCACGCGTATTTATCCCCGCTCTCTCTCACTCTGGCCTCAAACGACCCAGTCGTGTTAGCCACACACAAAATTGGGCGACTGGTTGTCATATCTATGTCTCGTTGTTGATAAGATTGATTCTCTCGTGTTCGATAAAGCTACGCGCTATTGTCGTCACGTGTTCCGATTCCACTCTGGGCTGACTACGTGTCAGGACTCGCAGTTTAACGTGTGTTCTAGATTGTAACATTGTTTTAGAAGTAGTTTTGCCTAGTCGACCAGATAGATTAGTTCAAAAGTCATTTTAGACAGCCAGGATTTGGGCTGGTCAACACGGGCCGTGAGTTTCACAGACAAAGCATGTTCAATTTATATAACTATAAAGGACTAACGAGAATTCACAAAAACGGTTGTGAACAACGTTCACTTTTAACCGGTCAGAATGTTCGTGATGCTGCTTCTACTCAAATCTAAGGGAGAAGGAATTATGCGGTGATCTACTCAAATTACATTAGGGAATGTTTCATTCGTTGTCGAACAAAGATCACAATCTGTGACCAGTCGTTAAACAGTATCCACAGTGGGCTGATCATTATGAAGGTAAATAACACACTTACCCAGATATATAGGAGAATGAGAGCATCCAGAGTGAGCGATGAAAGTGTTTGACAATCAATCGACACATTTCAATTGCTCAAAACGTCTATATAACTCGTGCTGTATTATGCGACTTGAAAGAATACTTGTGTAAATGACGATTGACTACCAAAATACACACGGCATGTCTATCCAGCGTCCTCCCAGCCTACTAAGCCATTTTCTGCCTCAGTGAGCGACTCACTTATTGCATACTCGTTGGTTTAGGTACGGAGGTGTGTTCACAGGTTTTGCCTACTGACAAGCTAATCATGGACAGACAAGGTATATGTTGGTATTTACGAAAGAATATAACAGATAAGATTCGGCTGCCACACATTTGAGCCCCCCCATTCTGAGTGCCACAATGTGTAGCATGACGAACAACGAAACATGGTGGCACAGTTACAGCAAAACCGGCCAACTCAGAACGACAATACGTCGGTAAATACCCGGGTGTTTCCGTTTAATGCCTATAAACATGACATCATTCAGCCGATCTGATTCAACAGACCACGTAGTATCCAAACATAAGTGTGCGGTATACCAACCCAGGGATTTAAGGTCCCGGTAGAACAGGAACATAAGTCATAGCATGAAAGGATAAAAAAACTATTTTGACATACCGTTTTCGGCAAGAGACATGATGAAGAGCTTGAAGTAAGTAGTAGCTCGTGTGCCCAGGTAAATATGCAGTAATCACGTGTATGAAAAGGATCGAAGAAGAACCGAAGGTCAAGGAGAAATAGGCACACAGCTAGAGTAACGAAAGCAGAGAACACAACAAGCAGAGAGGGAGAGAGGGCACAGAAGTAACGTCGCAAGGTGCGACACAGTGGGCAAAGAGAGAAAATAAACCAAACACTAAAGTCGATGACGTTCCACCTCTTATGGACAGGAATATGGAATGAGTGATGGTATCCTGTCCATCGGAAGTGTGCATGGCCAAACGAAGGGGGAGGAAGAAAGGAGAAATGAGTACATATTATGCATTGATTTCCCAAGGCGACTGGAACGTCAAACGGTCGACCCGCAGTAATGGAAATTCGCAGAGTGAAAGAGAGGGAGAGATAACGAGCAGAGAGAATGGAAATGGAGATAATATCCGCTCAAATGAACCCTACAAAACAACGGTGTAGTCAAACCAGATGAAGACAAGTAGAGAGTTGGTCGATTTTATTATTGTTGTTCAGCTTATAGATCTTCTAAGTTACGGAACCCTGTAGTAATCTCCTCGCTCAGCTCTTCGAATTCCCGAAGAATCTTCTCCTACAACAAAAACCAAAGAGTTAAGTAGACAGAATGGGTGATGATGAATGTTCATTGCATGAAGCAGCAAACAGATAACACACAAAGCAGAGGAGTCAAACTATCCAAAATCTCTGAGTACACCACAAACAGATACTAACAGATATAACCAAGTGGAGGGGGTTCCATAAAGCAAAGAAAATCACAACGGCTAAAATATACAGAAGCGTCTATTACAAGGACTCATCAACTAAGATATCGGTGTGTATGACAAGTTGGCAAGGCAACAGGCTAATTAGTTATGTATCGATAAAAGTAATAACGTAAAATGCAGATATGAAATGAACTAGAAGCACTAATTCTGTGTTGTGAGTTTGTGTACATTTGAGATTTCCGATATAATGCACATACGCGTGAGTAGCAAGCATCTTATTTGAAGGTTTGTCAGACAGTCAGACCAGGCAATTGATTTAATGCGACAGTGGGTTAGAACCGGAACACTCGTTTGGAAGCGCACTTAAAAACTGCACAGTTTCACAATGTAGTGACGCCCGGGGCGAGGTAATGGTGTGAAATACGATCGGTTTGGTCCAAGCATAAGTGCAAATAATATTTCTACTCTTTAGGTGATCTTCCAATCATATGCGGCGCGTTGTGTGCCGATCCACTTTGTTAGAACTACGAGTTGGTCCCTCTAGGAAAATGTTTGATCGAACCAACTCAGTGGTTGGACAAAACACATCCACGTCCAGAAAGATGAGAGAATATTTTGAAATACGAACAGTCACTAGAAATCCCACTGATTTAAATGGCGGAACTACGGTACCAAAATCCTTAATTCGAAGGTCATTTGTGTAACAAATTTGATCAAAAGAGGAAAAACCACGAGAAACACTGACAACCCCCTTGGTCTCATGTGAGATATTTTTCAGACTTTTAGGAGACTGAGTAAACATCCTGTGGATGGTTCCGTCATCTATCGACCTCCTTGGCCTTCCAGCCAGTGATCTATAGTGAAAACCTCCGTTATTCTCAACCGAGTAACGCACCGCAAACAGTCATGTATGTAATGTGATGCTTGATCGAATATCTCCGGTTTGATAAGCTGGCTATTTCTGTATAATTGAACTAACGCTTGTTGAACAACAAGGAGAGAGCGACAATCTTTGCAGGTCATCTGCCAAGGTGAGTTCAATTCAAAAGACGCACAACGCACACACGAACGTGTGAGAAACGACGACAGTACAGTGCAGATGAGTTGCGGAAGGAGGTTGTGTACAATGTGAAACTAGGTGTAAGTTAGCCGATAAGAGCTTTTGATAGTTGTCATCAAGGGTTGCGATGACGAGGGTCAGTGTCACCATTTGGGTGGTGACAATCTTTGGCTAGCTGAAAGTCTTGAGAAATAGATCCCTTTACACAACAGCAAGACCTACCTAACTTATACGCCCTTGACACCGGCTTGGCGTCAGTCACCCGTTGAAAAGTTGGATGTACAACACGCGGTTGTGAAACCTGGTCGCTTGGTCCTTGTTTATAGGCCACCTGTTTTTAACATTCGTTGTCTGTAGAACGTTGCCCGTGTTTGGTGACAGAATCATGTGGGCAATGATGCATTTCGGGCAAGCATGTTGAGGAAAGATGGGTTATTCTTAGACGAAGTGGGTTCCGTTCACCGGTTACGGTATCGGACATTAATAAAGCATACCTACTAAAAACCGACCACGTTGCATCTTGTTTGCGCGCTTTGGATATGGTTGTAAAATGACGGAAAGACCGGCAGCCCATGATTTAAGAAATGGGGTATGAAAGAAGTGGTTAAAAGTTGAGTTTTGTTAGTCCTACCAGGTAAGGGTTCAAAAAAGCCTGACTGCCGTTGGCTAGAGACGCTAAAAATTCTATGAAGCAGCAGCCAGCGATGAAGTTGTCATTGTACTCGCTGTATCGGTCGTATTCCGAACGGAAAAATAGGCAAAACAAACTACATGATCGAGCGCAGTGTAAAACTGGTAAGAAATTGCTTTCATTCATCATAGTTGTATATTCGCCCGAAATGGATGAATTCCGAACAGTTCATAAATCACATTGTGTAGTTTTAAAATCATCTGAAATTGCATTTGTTATTTCAGAAGGGACCGAACTGCGACAAGTTGCACTTAGGCTGTTTTCTGTGACGCGCTCAACGGGGTTATTGTAAGAAGTCGTATTTTCCATCAGACTACTAACTGGATAGCGCCCAGGACAGTAAACTACACACTAGACTTCAAACTATAGAAAACCCATACTTAATGAAGGGTTCAAACAAGGTGTACGCACCTTGATGGTGAATGCTTGGAAAAACTTAGTTCTATTGAGTAGTTGGGTCCCTTCCTATCCCCTTCTTTTTTCCACTCTTCCTGTGCAATGTTTGTTTTTTCTTCATGGTTATGTGGCAGTTAAGCATCAATAAGAACCACTGACGATGTTGATGAAACAATGTTCCAATCCAAAAGCCCTTGTTTAGCCATGGTAATGTATGCAGGCTGTACTTTTTTGAAGGTAGGATAAATAGCGCAACCTATACACAACTTCCTTCTAGAGTTCTTTGTTAATGACTTTTGACCTAACAGCTTGAACGACAATATCGAGGTTAGTTCATGCAGGATGGTGCATCAACTCAATATGCGAGATCTATTTAATCGGCTGTAGTTGGACCAAACAGCTCAGTGATAATGGACTGATGGGAATGAGTCTATCGAATGGCATTCAAAGTAATCTACTCGGTTTCTAAAAAATAAACTCAACTTCGTGGTTTAAAATCCTAAATCCAAATAAAGTAGACAACTTAGGGAGAATAATGATAGCCTTTCAAAACAACCGCATTGAGTACGAGGGAAACGTCGTCAGGGGATACGACAGATCAATTGAAACGTGCAAATCGAAGGATGTAATTTCGAGTTGCTGTTCTTACGTTGTTTTTCAGATAATGCGAAACAGAAAGGTTAAACACAGCGTGGTTTGCCGATTTCATTCGTTAATGCGTTCACTTTAAAGCAATGCGTTTGAATGAAAAATAGACAACGTAACACAAAGTGATCAGATTATTTAGAAGCCAGGCAGTGCCTTGTGAGAGTGAGTTGCAGAATGCAACCCGCTGAGTGAAACAGGCCCGATTCAGTCAGTGCAACACTACAAACTAAAGTTAGAATACTATCAATTAAGAACTGTATGTACAGCACGCAAGCAATGCCAGAGCAACTACATCAACTGACCTTTCCATCAGCTTTGGGATCCTTAAATTTCATGCTGGATATCTTATAAATCGTAGGACCCATGGCTTCGCGAATGAGTGCCCACGTGACGCGACGATCGGATTGAGCAGTGACTTCAACCGCATGGCGGGCCTGGTCGTAGAAACCGATTATGTTACGCATCATGCCCACGGTTTTGTAAAACGGACAAAATCTGCCGTCAAACAGAGAAAGACTTGCTAGTATTACAAAACAGATTAGACTTTAAGCCTGCATACCACTCGATACTGAAAGAAAGGTGACCGTTGGGGCACATCGTTACGCAATGCATCGCTTAAGAACAGTTAGCCTTCCGAAGTTTTGCCACTTACCTGTCTAAGAATCAAGTGTTTTTGATGTACCAAGCTAGGGAAAAAATGAAGTGCTCCAACGAACCGATGGCCAGATGACTTAATTACATCATGTACAGCGGTCACATTCAACAGATGCGTTTTAAGACAGACATACTGTTGGTTGGTAGCTCCTCATTCAGACTCGTCGATTTGCGATCGACAACTTAGTGGCAGGCGTGTAAATAGGAATACACAAAACCTTGACAAACGTTGCTGGGGATGAAACGAAAGAGAAATGCTGGTAAAACTCCCATAAACCTAAGTCAGGACCTTACTGAGTGAGAAATCCATCGATGCAGAATAGTTTAATGTCAAGATATAGGAACCTCCAGTAGACGTTAGACACTAGTTTCTATTAAGCTTAGACTGTCATGATAAGATTTCTGCTTGAAAGTGAAAGGTGTGACTTCAGGATCGTGACGCTAATATAAACAATACTCTTAGACTAAAAAAATAAATGCATACTAGTGATATTCAGTTTGTGTGACAGGATGGTTGCATCATCTAGAGTGGGAACGCGGAATGTTAAATTGAATGCATAGCTGAGACAGATTTCAATAACCTGTGTTACCCTGGGTGTCAAAAAAGTTTATTGATTATCGTTCAAGACTGGAGTGATAAAAACCACTCACGATAGTTCCACTCCATGGCTGACAAATGCAGTCAGTGCAAGCCAAAGATGTCAACTTAATCAAACTCGTCAGTAAAGGCTGTTTAAGTTTGAAAACATGCATCGAGCGATATTACCAATTACGAAACAAAAGGGTTAAAAGACCAGTATTTGGCTACATAAGCAAACACGTTCACTCATGTAAACTCTGTAAATGGACACATTTAAGTGGTTAGGTTTACAGAGCCATCAACTCGTTAGCATGAGGGTATGAGATTATTAACCGATAGTGTGATAAAAGCATTATCAGTGGGTTATGTTTGTCTACCAGGCTGAAGGTTTTTTCGCCGATATATTATCTGTCCGGAGGGGTTAAGGCAGATGGGGGACAATTGGACTCAATGGCGTAAACATAACAGTCATTTGTAGAATCGCCTATGAAGCAAGGAAGATAACAGAAACAGGATACTAAAGGCTATCTCACAGTTGTTACCTAACCTTCAGGTGATACTCACTTGGTTATCTGCGATCACATGCTATTACAAGGTGTGCACACTCTGACATTGACGAGACAATAGGCCCTTTTCAACTCACTAGTATCGTCAATTTCAGCTGAGCTGTCCTCGTAGGTACTATATCTCGGACTCTCATTGAACTGAACAGATGTCCACGAAGTAACAAATAAATAAACAGGCACAAATTTACAAAGAAAAATCAGGTACGAGCAATGAAGATTCATGAAGAATCAACAACTCACGAATACAGGCTAACCATAGAGTAAGGCGCACTGTGTTGTTCGAGGTATTCTCAAAAAATATTTCAAATCTCTTCAATCATGGTCGTTGACGTCGCTATTACGAACAGTTATTTTTCTCACCTCAGTCTCAGCTAATCGTTAATTGATACGCCAAATTTGCACTGAACCGACTACTACGGTTCAGAACTCCGTCATAATTTGCCTATAAACATTGAGTTTCAGCGGTCGTATTTTGCCTTCGGTTTGGGAACCAATACACAACTCCACTGTGACATCTCCGTCGTCCTGGTTGGGTTTGGACTCGCAGGGTTTACGTGTATTCCTATTTGCATTTCGTGTCATTATTCACTGCCCCTTTTCCGTTGGCGGTCAAAACATATTGTCGTAACTTTCGTTTTCGACCAGTAGAGGGTTATGTAACTATAACGAGTTTCGAAAAGACAGGCTGGTACTTGTATGCTGTCCCTGTTTACGAACAGATACACGACTCAAGACTAACGTTGGTCACACAGGTGTAGAATATCTGAAAATCTTGCTGCGACGGGGTTAAAAAGCAGCCGCATAAAAGATCAGTTATTTCCACTGAGTGTCAAGTGCGGTAAACAAACTTTCGCGCTACCGGTGACTCACTGTTCTTGGTCATCTTCACATACTGGAATAAATTTTGCCATACCCTACAAAACGCAATTACCTCTAAACTGCGAAAGGTAACATTGTGTATCCAAAGAATTACATAGTAAAGTGACGGTACTTTGATAATGGTGCTCGTGGATAACCAACAGCGGTCGTTTGTACAACATACTCTTGACAAGTCACCATAAAGTCAGCTCGAAAATACATCATGCACGACTGTTGGCTCTACATTTATTCAATAAAGCTTCCGTACACATACAGAGGTGGCATCAGAAAAAAATTTCAGTTATGGAACAAACTATGTTCTTAAGCAATAGGCGTTATTCCGGATGTCGTGCCCGTCATATATAATCAATTGTTTATATATATGATAGATGACGGCAACCAAAGTGTTAACCTCAGACAATATTGATTTTTGTACCGAAATGATGGGCAAAGGCAAAAGAACACGTTTTATTGTAAGGTCATAGGCGACAAACAACGCTGTCAGCAGAGGATGCATCGGCAACAATGATGCCGAACTAAAAATAGTCCGAACTCTCAGATTTGGCTTGTTGCTTAGATCCTATATGAGGTTCATGGAGCGGCGATGAACACGTCCATGTCTTATATAAGGCACCGGTGTGTTTGGGTATTGGCGATGAACCAAGATGAGAATGAAGCTCAACAACCCTATCTGGGGATCGATCGAAAAGTCATCTGTGTGCAGATGTAAAACAGATAACAAAAGATGCCAAATTCAAAGATGGATAAACCATTTAAGATGGCATCCACAAGCATTCGTCACTCAATCGAACACGTATGAAACTTGCTTTTAGTAGCTGGCAGCACAAACCGTATGAAACTGACAAGCTTTGTCTTCGATCAAAGGAATCCCCGGTTGCACAAAAAAACGTAACGCGAATGAGATCTATAATAAAGTTGTCACTTTCTTACAGAATACGCATCGTCTGCCGATGTAGGTGGACGTTTGAAGCCATACTGATGGTGAGCAACCAATGTACTAGGCGTAAGACGAGCATGAATCATCTATTTTTAGTAAACACGCGGTCTATGGTGAACATGCTCATACATATGATAACCTTTCCATCGCCTCATGTAACGGATGATCTGTCTCGGCACTAAAAAAGTTTACAAACCACTGAGACCTGTTTTATTTCTTATATACAATCAGCGTGTACTTCATGCAACTGTAAACCGTCTGACAAGAATGACCGAAACAAACTGCTTGTAAGGTAGGTTTCTAACGGATTCATGGAGAAAGATAATCGCACAATTAATTCAAAAAGTTCACTGACAGTGTTCTTCATTTTCAACGTTTCGCTTATCATGAGTGCCCCTTGACCAGGCGAATTTAGAGACAAGTAATTACACTTATAAGACGTTATCGTAGAAGTATTTCGGTGGTGCTTCACTGCTATGTGTATTTCATACTGTTTACCTCTCGGTTAGTCACCAGTTTACGACAGCTCTCTACGCAGTGTGTGTAGTTGTTTACATGACTACCAGTGAAATCGACGGGAATGGTCTATCTAATATGACCTTTGTTGTGTTCGTTGATGCCGTTCTGAATCCAAACGGAAGAGGGGTTGGAATCATCTGTGATTAACACAGGTAGGGTGTGTTAAACACGTCAGCTTCCGTTCGACGTTTGATCTGAGATTCTGTAGTAAGATTCGCATGTTGCTAAAGTCTTCATCCATCGTGTCGTATGTATTGGCTGAATCACACAACACATACTGCGACTGTAAATGGAAAGTGTCTCCCGTGTTTTTAATTTTTTTTTTGCGTCTAACCAACCAAATTTTTAGACGTTCATTGTTTATGACCTAGCTAACAGACACGTTGAAATGAGTTTACGGTGTGATAATCTTTCACGGTTACAGATGTAAACTCATGTGTGTACAAGAACGTGTCGAGTTCGTGAACCGTAAGAACTGTTATGATAGCTCCCGACATCTCCTTTCAGTCGGGTATTCCCATCGAGTGAATTTGCATATTTAGTTGGATTCCTTAACCAAAACAAGACTGGTGTTGGGAACTTGCTATTTTGTAATGCAGCAATCAGCTAGCTTAATTCGACATTCCGGGGCAGGCATCTTACTTTTTATGTTCGTGAAGAGATTGCTGCACATTCGACGCACGGCTGTGTTGCACCGAAAGATGTTGGTTCATGGAAAACGTCAAAAAAGTGTTTTTCTCAAAGAAAAACGCTGCCCACGACGAAACACTTCTACGAAATACAAAGTGTTTTATTTAGGCATCTGCGCTGAAGAAACAAACCTCGCAGAACCAGGCATGAAACATTTCTCTGAATCAAATATGAAACTGCTTCCCCTTAGAAAGAAATTGTATGCCAGATACGTCGGTACAAACCAAATTTGTCTGCAAGTTGACTTAAGGAAGGGCCATTAAAATAGGTAAATTCGAACTGGGGATAATTCCCACAAGTACATCTAAGGAACCTAGTTTAAGGTCTATTCAACAGTGACCATGAACCACGCCGAACGAACGCGCTAGCACATGGTCGTTGGGACGTATGAACAACGCTTTTAACACGCGCCCTGTAGTAAACATGAGTGCGCAGAGGATGAGGAGATATTTTTCGTTGAAGGTTAAGCCCATAAAACTATTGGCCCAAGGTGCGCAGTGGTAATTTGTAATAAGGTCCTCTCCATAAGACAAAAAGAAGGAAGCAAATCACGTTCCGTTTATATTTGAAGTTTCCAAAAAATGAACCAAATAAGTAACCATCTTGGAAATATGATATTCTCCTTCATAATGTCAATCTTACCTCAGTCGTGAGCTAAGATAAAACAGTGAATATAACTTTGTTCTTCTAATCGAAAGCTAGTGTTTAAGTGATCCTTATCTGACTGGTTCCCGTAATGGGGCCGCCTGACACTATTCCCGTCCGCGTGTAAGCATACGAGTAGGGATTATTTCAAGACAGTAGTCACAAATGAACGCACAAAAACATACAAAGAACAGTGATAGAGAATGATGATAATCCATCCGGATTACACTAAACACGCGCGAATTACTATCACAGACATAGAAGCTGGAGACCATTTTTTTAAAGTCAACGTTGCAGTGTTCAGTATACCTACGTAACATGACTAACACCGCAAAGCGCATAATACAATTAACTATGCCAGAAGCAAGATAAGCTCAAGTCTTCAAAAAAACAGACGTATGTTACCTGTTAAAAACGCTCCCATCCACTCAGTGGAACACAACAGGCAACCGTAACTGACATCGCACATTTCTACACAGCCACATGGTTGTCAGGATTGTGCCCACAAGTGTACTTCCTGTCGAGTAATTGGTTAACGTGCCCAAAAACCGTGTTGAGTGAAAGAAATCTCAATTTGTTTGGGAAATAATAAAAATAATAGGAAAAGAACATTGTTCACAATACCGATTGCTACTGGACTGCGACCAGGTTGGTTTCGATTGTTACCGTACTTCACAGCTATGACCCAGTCAACTAGACTATTTGAATACGAACCACGATTGAACAACGTGTTTTATATACACCAGTGCTTTACAAACGAATCCGACTTGGCAGCGGATCACTGTTACGACTGGCTGAACGTTCCATCAAGCGAGAGAAGCCGGTGTTAAGTTGGACAAATCATCCCGGTGGCTACCATAAGCTGAATGAACTGTCAGTTCACTAGTTGGCTATGGGTGCCGGTACGATATTGGGAAACTAAGGTAGCAGTTATTTGTGTTTGCTTTGATAGACTAAATTAGGAGATCGTGTTGTCGGGGTTAGGCAGATTGCACTAGGTGATCGAAACCACTCAACCAGGATACTGCAAATACTTAAAAGTAATAAAAGAAGCAAGTGAGGATGAATGACGATGCACATAATGTTTCCGAACTGGCACAATATGTGATCTTTCATACTGCTGCAGCAGCAGCATTAAGTCATCGGAACTTAAATCTCTTCATATTGTTATTTGTTATTGCGTTAACATATCATTAGGCAGAAACATTCACAAGAAATTAAGATACATTACGAAAATGGAAAGACTAAGAAATGAACTGTACGAAACAGAAGTATTTCGTTCCTCGAGTTGGATACAAACGATGGAGTACGTAGGATTGAAGACCCAGTGACCTGTGGAACTTCCCTTGATAGGACATGAGCCAACGACAAGAAAAAATATGCATACGCCGAAATAGTGTGATGATTTGCCACCAAGTAGTAAGACTTTGCCGAACTGTTCACAACCAAGAGAACCATGGACAGTGATAAGGTCACTGAGAGGATTATTGAAAACCCTGAAACTAACACAAAATTAGGAGAAAATAGGCTATTCTGCGGATTACTTAGTGTTAAGCTCTGTAGACGGTAACTTTCTGTGGTCGCAGTTTTACTAAAAATTCTGTCCATCAAAAATTAGTAGGGAAAAACTAGAAAATTTGCAACCATCACTAGATGGCTAAGATCTAAGTGCTTTGAAAGTATAAGAAGAAAACAGACCAAACGAGAAATACCGCTGTTCCGCGGAAAGTATAAGCGACACTGTCTCAACTGAACATATCATAAGATTCATGCTATCAAAGCGATATAAGTTATCAGGATGGCCAGACACATAGGAACACCCACTATATATGTGATAGGAGCTCTCCCATACTGTAAATTATTTGAATGCTTCTAAAAGTACACGATCCTTTCTGAAGGAATCACGTTTCAGTTTATTAATTCGTCCCTTTCGATTGCACATTAAATTGTTCAGCTTAGCCTGAGGGAAGACATGAGTC
The DNA here is from genome assembly GCA_013368495.1 of Paragonimus heterotremus. Lineage (NCBI taxonomy): Eukaryota > Metazoa > Platyhelminthes > Trematoda > Plagiorchiida > Troglotrematidae > Paragonimus > Paragonimus heterotremus. The sequence goes on along the minus strand of LUCH01004349.1, from coordinate 29,386 downwards.
CAGTGGGAATGAATCGAAAACTAAATTGCAGAAGCTCTGGATATATATGGTCAACAATTACAGTACATGACAGTCAAGACCCAGAACGAACCAGACGGGACGACCACGTATGACAATAGTGGCGTCAA
>LUCH01004349.1:4699-14937 GCA_013368495.1 Paragonimus heterotremus | reverse complement strand
ATGTCATCTGATCGTTTACTGTACCGAGCGTTATATACTGAGACCACCAACAGTTAGGTAAAACCGCGTGGTCAACTAACAACGTGGTCACGAAATATGAAGACCTTGACTGCTCCATTGGGCAAACTGGGTAGGTGTTGCCTGCCTAGATGGGGTCCTCGTGATCACTCAAACCGCTGGTAAGAGACGTTATTCGAGATGTCGGTGTGTCGCAGTCAATATCGTACCTGTGTCCATACCATATCTAGTTCGTCTGCTTAATCTTCTTGTAATAATATTCAACCTTCTTAGTAACGTTTTCTTCTAGGATATTCCACGTCACTGTTGGGATGAGCGGTGGCCCGAGCCACAGTACCTTTTGCTCTGGTCCATGGTTGTTATGATGATGATGACAACCATGAAGCACTGTCACAATGGGACTACCTAGGACACTACCGGATTGACGGAGATCCACATGCTACGTTCGAACAATACCTTGAGAAATGGGATTATCACCAGTATAAGTCGGAGATTCGCGCAGGCTACTCACAGATTAAAGAAATCGGTCGCATTCGGCGTCTCGCATATTTACCTTGCATTCAATATCCCAGATTTCCAAGAGTCTATCTTTTTGGTAAGAACAAGGCAGATTTCCTGTTGCACAGCGGCAACCTCAGCCTACCTCGTGTTAAGGCGATTACCCAAATGTAGTAAGAGTTGCTCACAGAGTTAACAACAACGCGACCGTCACAATCGCCTCATTACTGCCAGTGATAGCCGAGGCTTTAGACACCACGATCGATTCGGAAGCAACGGTAACAGTGGTCCACGACGATGCGTCGTTAATTACTCCATCGTGCAAAACGGACGGCTTGGCTGGCTACCGAGTGACTTTCATTACCATTCACATTGTTTGTAATATCTTAACCTCGTCGATATGCGACGCGCTTCGAAATCATCGTGGCATGATACTAATATCTGATGATTGACTGCTCATGATATCCTGATTTGACAGCAACGAAGACCCTGTCTCGAGACACCCATCAACACAGACACTGAACAGTATTAAGCACAAATCGATGGAAAGACGTTAACACTAAATGCTCATTACTCAGAACAGATTAAGTACATCTTGACAACTGGAAAAACCACGATCAGTGTTCCGTGTGCTAAGTTTATCCACCCACGCATAATCGTGGTCAGCTGAGAACACAAGTTCAGCAGAACATCGTTGCCTGCATTGATGAGTATAGAAAACTGCCAGCCCTACTGTACTAAAGGTCACATGAAGTTGAACGGCATACACTGAACTTTTGTACCACTTATCCGATGAAAGGTTGCCAATCTGTTTGGGTGTTCATACCACGGTACTAGGATAGTCAGCTGTGATCAAGAGCAGGTGTGCGTACTTAAAAAGCAATATAGCGCAGTCATGTTCACATTCAGCACAGATGTGATGGAATGATAACGAAATACGTAGAAACAACAACCGATCATCGACATCCCTTCATTTGTGTTATACTGACAGCTTTGCAAACCAGACAGATTCGTGAAATTAATCAGCATTCTTTGACACAAGCAGTGTTGTCTAACTCCATGAGTTTCGAAATTCAACTTCACGATGGTTATACATACAAGTCGAGCTTTGTATTCGATCGTTCACATAAAAAATTTGCCGGGACCCTGGTCGGGAGGTCACACCAGACACTCCGAATAAGAGACGTTAAGTGCGTCGCACCTCGTAATCCCCTGGCAGTTCACATTCTATGCAAAGCATATCTGCTACCAGGCAGGAAAATTATGCAAACCGTCACAACAGGATAGAATGGTGAAGGGCTAACCAATCGTCGTAGAAATGATAAATGCCAGTTGCAATCTCACGAACTGGTAAATAAAGAACGATCGAAGAACTTACGACATGAAATGTACGGACTTGTTAGGTAACAGCAGGAAACATTTAAACAGTCACAAACGTAACACACGAAACCGAGCCAATAACTGTTAACAAGTAAAAATTTGAACAAAAGAGGAAATAAAAAACACTAGCTCTGTTGCAAAGACTGGTCGACCGAAATTTACTACACAGGTGTTCCAGATACGTCCATGTGGGCTGTACTGGGCATCAGATCCTGAGGAACAACGAACGCATCTGACCACCAGACATACTGGAACACTAGTGGACTGGATACGATCAAAGTAACTAACAACATGAAGTCTGAACTGGTCCACACTCGAAGCGAAGACATTAGAAGTGCAAATCTATGCATCAAACGCTAAGGTCTATTCAACAGGACGAACATGGTACTTCTATACCAAAACAGTAAGTCTTGTAACAGTCACGAGAATGTAAATTGCTAATCGGTGAAACAATCTGAAACAAACGGTGCATAATCGCGTTCATCATTGTTTACACTCAACGAAGCGGGATGAAGGCAACTAAACCAGCTGGAAATGTAGTCGTGGTAAGAATACAAAAATCATAATCGCTATCCCATTAAGCTTTGAGCCGCTTTTGTGAGTATTACGGCCCAGACCGCTGCTAGTTCACACATCAGTCCATGAAGTAGCCCAGCTAAAATAAGTCACGTGTAAGAGGAAAAATTAAGTAAAAACGAAGGAGATACATGAAGGATAGCCAGCAACCTCAAGGATACGCGCATGGTCACAGACTGCGACACACCGACATGTCCAAAGAGCGATTCTAACAAACAGTGTGAATAGGTCCCGAATTCTCCAGCAGAGCAGGTGTACCCAACAATTTTGCACAGCTGGGCGACAGATGTCTTCACAACACATGACTACATCGTTGTCCGGCTGTTTTGTGGTTTCATCGATTGTCAATCGCCAAGCTGTGTACGGTGCGGCAGAAGTTCGGTCAACAAAGGACCACATAACTCAACTAGCGAATATTGTGTATTTTCATTGTCTCGGTCATCGGTCCTGAACCTGTAAATTTTCCTCACTTCCGATGGACTGCTGCGCTGTTCATAAAGTCAATCTGGTTGATACAGGCTAACTGGAGGAGACAACAGCAAACGAATATCAAGAGCATAGGTGCATCGTCTACAATAATGGGTTGGATGTCTGATCCAATGGGCAGAACTCAGCGCACAAGGTGAGAATCAGATGATGTACGTAGTTCATTCGCTACCTTTGTGGATACCCTGCCAATAACATTAAAAACTGACAGGACTAGACCGTCCAGGTAGGTGAAGTGATCGACAATTCCTAACGGCCTGCTTGTAGTAACAAAGATAACAGGACCAAGATAACCTATTGAAGATGCATATCATACGGACCAACCATATCATTTAATAGGTTCAACACGGTATACACAGAAGAACCAGGTAAACCAATGTCATCCACATATTCAGTGTTAATCAGCTTACAACCCATCAGAAACTCCGTTTTGAGGGAGTGCGTTGAACAACTGGGTCAAAAACCGACTTTTGATACCAGAGTATCATGATCGTTAGCTGAAAGGAGTGCCAATGCTTCATTATTCTGTTGCAATGGGAAGGTAAGGTCGATATGACCTAGAAAAAATGCGAAGCCCGTCTGTTTGCCGCTTAACAGAATGATGAAACGGTTTAGTGCAACAGTAACAACATAACACAGATACAGAGCAGTCAATCTGATGTACGCAATGTGTGAACAAGGAACGCGAGTACGATTAGTTTTCGCGGTCAATAAGATGGTCAATCCAAATGATTAACGATCAATCCATCGACACGCACACGCGTGTGGAAAAGTCGATAACGCACTACGCGGAAGCATCATCTCTTCCTGCGTTAGTTGAGGCCATCCAACTTGAAAACAGTCTACCGGATGACACTATGGTCGGCGTAGAGACTCGACGCTTCCTGAGCTTGATGTCCGCGGGCACACATGATCTAGATGACATCGCACCATTCGCCCGTCTTCCATTTGAGTCTGTATGACTTGTCCGTTAGCACTTGTGACGGTAGCGGGTTGTCATGTATTTTAAGTGGGTAGATGCACAATCCATTTGGAATGGGCATCCACGATCAGTAAAATAACCTGACCTTCGAACGGGTCAAAAACTTTCAAATGGATTCGTATCCATGGTGTTTCTGGTCACCTCCAAGGGTGCAGCGGTACCTTTGGGACTGAATTTTGGTGTTCTTGGTGTAATTCACATGACTTAATTAATGACACAGTGTTAAAATCCAGTGTGGGTCACTACACGTAAATACGGGATAACGATTTCATTTTTACGATACCTGGATAAGCGGTTAATCAGGAATGGATGATCGCAGTCTCTTTGGAATCCCCACACGTACTCCCCAAAGTAGACATCCATTTAGAAGACTCAATTCGGTCATTCTCGATTGGAAAGATACAAGTTTGTCAGGTGTCTGTTCTCGAAATCCTATATGCACATACCGCTTACTAGGGCTAGTACGGCGTCTGTCTGTTTCTCGTCGTATATCCGTCAACGTAATAGGAGAATGGTTGAAGTGTTGAATAAGATGCACAAGTTCTTCTGGGATGGATTCTATGGCGGGGTATCTGGTAATGGCATCAGTAGCACTACTGAATCGTCCGGGGGCGTATTGAATATTCCAGTTGTAAGCAGATACGATGAGGGATTAACGAATCATCCTCGGGGAGGCCATTTGGTGTATCGCTTTTTCCTCACACAGTAACGAAATAAAGGGCTTGTGGTCCGTAAAAATTGTGAACCGTCGTCCCAGAAGGTATTGGTGAAACCCTTTTACAATAAGTATGATAACCAAAGCTTCCCGATTAAGCTGTGAGTAATCCCTTTCGGCTACGATCAATGTCCGGGAACAGTAGAGTCCAGCGCATCACTAGGTGACCTATGTGAATCGGAAGCCGCCTCGTTAGGAAACCCGTGAATATCTTGGACGAGACAAAAAAAACCTTAATGCCTCTGTAGTTGTCACATGCTGTTTTCGCGCCGAGTGGATATTTTGATAGCACCTACATAGATATGGAGGTCCATTCCGTTTCAATTATTTGAGTTTCGAAACCACTTCGGCTTCCGATGTAGTGTAGCGAAAAGACGTCCAATAAAGCACAATCTTTATCGTTCAACTCGCTGGGTGCCATGTTACGCGCGCGCTGACGTTCATGAATGATGGCGGATGAATTTGTGAGCTTGTCAAAAATGCCAATAAAGTTTTAATAGATAAGCAGTGATAGCTATAAAAAAGCAGACATTTTATTGTAGCGAAAAGACGCCCAATAAAGCACAATCTTTATTGTCCAGGTCGCTTGTTACCACGTTAGATTCGTACTCGCGTTTATGAATAGGGATTCCGGTCCACAACACCCCCCTGTTTTCGCGCACACGTCATGTGCACTTCTGTCCGGTTTGTGTATGTGACCGATGCCTTCTATCGAGCGGTTTTCCGCTTGCCATTCCTCGTCCGCTGGTCCGATCTTGTTGAGCGATGGCTCGTCCGGTCGTTTGTGTTGTCCGTAATCTACTCACTGTGGGTTTTGCTTAAATTCTACGATCGTGTCGAGATATTCCTCTGAGTGTTGAACAATAGCCCGCCGATCTGGTCGTCCAACCTATTTTGACTGCCATCTCTCGTCCGTTAGTCCGATCAAGTCGAGCGATGGCTCATCCGGTCGCCCATGTTGTCCCGGATTCGTTAGGTGTGGGTTTTTTACGTACCTCCCCGCCGCGTTGACGTATTCCGCCGAGTGTTGGAATACTCGTATCTCCGGTTTGATAATCCATCACACTAGGATCGTCGGGAATGACAAGACATTACATTATATCTATCGTCCACAGTTGAACGGGCTGCCTAAGACTAAATGAACTAATCTACAAAATACTCAGTCTATCCGTTGAGCTGGAGCGGCAAGCTGTAATTTCGTGAACCATCTTTTTCACATATAGCCTCATTAACAAGTTGATGATTAGTAAAACCAAAAATCAGGAGAAACAACACCCAGCCAAACCCCGATAAAAGCCTCTTTTATACCTCTTTGGCTCGCTTGATCAAGAAGGCTTCAAGATCCACATGGATAACCTCCCTAAACTGTCGTCTTAGTCTACGGCGGTCGTTGTCGCGGTCAGAGGGGACAACCGATGTGTCTTTACGAAATTGCTGGCAGCAGGAACCTACTAATCATCCTCATCCTCACCATCATCATAGACAGCAATACATCAGTGGTTCCCACTGATGCTTAACTACTACAACATGACCATGAAGAAAAAAGCAAACCCTGTACGTGAAGGGAGAAGAGAATAAGATAGAAAAGGAACAAACTGCTAAAAAATGGCCGCTTCCTTACTCATTCAGGATGATTACAACCTGCCGACAAACGACCGCGTTATAAGTGAATCATCGGTGGTGCTTTATGATGGACCACCTGCTGGGAAATGAGCACAACAGACGGTTGGCGGCATCCGGAACGGATTAACCTCTCAAAATGACCGAAGCCGAAGGACGCTTGCGGCTAATCATCACTGTAAGTGGCTTGCACTGCTCCACTTGTGGTTCCATTTACACACCAGGTATCCCGTGTAAACCCGAAGGAATAAGACTAGTAGGAGTGTGAGTGAGGCTCTCGTGTACCGCCGGGCAGTGCTGGTTAGCCAGTTGATTGGTTAGCAGGCAAAGGAAACCCGTATCTCTCGGAAAATAAACAGACAAAAACATTGCAATGCCAAAATCTAAACTGGGAAGAAAGATATGTAAACTGTAAAACGAGAAGCATTCCAGTGTACGACTGTATGTTAGTGCACTCTGGAGAGGATAAGAATGGAGAACAAAATTCAAAGTTGGACAGCGAAAACAACAGGCAAACCATTCATCATACAACACGTCAGAAAAGATGGGGAAAAGAATGGTTAGAAGACAGCAGACACTCAGGTTTCTGAAAATAGGGGCGGATTAGTTGCCAAACGACCATGGTCTGGAATTATTAACAGAAATAGAATGGATATACTGATATGACCTGCCTGAGACTAACGTACTCGTCGTCTCTTCGGCGACGGTGCATTATGAGTACGCTGGTGACCTACTAATCCAAGACGGCCAGCGCATTCGTGGCCGCACACATCGCAACGCCATGTATCAGTGCATGGACTCTGGGGAGAACGGCGTTGAGCACAACATGGATACAACATATATATGTATATATATTCACGGGTACAGCAGGCTTCTGAGAAACACTTTAAGATTTTAGACCTTGTTGAGTAATACGCTATCTGTTACGGTCAACCGTTAGGTAGTCGAAGTGCTTTTTGTTTGAGGTTGCCTGTTTTAACCCGCTTCTGTGTTATGGGGAAGACAACAGTGCTGAAACTATAAACATAATTCTTCTATATACCTGTAGGTTTGCCTCTTACGCAAGCAGCCCAATACGTGACATACATACTTTTTTCATCTGACTGTGCTCTTTAACTTTACCTGGTTCAGTTGTACCAAATTCCTGATAAGCGTAACCCTATGAATAAACAAAGCACGCAGAAAATGGTAATATGCATTACACATTATAAAACAATAACGAAAATGTTGAGGATAAGAGAAGGCTGTGGTGAGCTGCCCGAGCGCGAAGCGACAGTTTTGTTGAATAGTGGAATTCACCTGAACGATGCTCAACGTAGCTGAAGTGACTGGATCAGCGAAATCACCACCAGGTGGTGAGACGGCGCCCACAATACCGACAGAACCATAGCGTGGCTCGGGACCACCAAGACAATGCACACGGCCTGCTCGCTCATAAAAACTGCACACGGAAGGATCAAACAGGAGAAAAATAAAGCAAACGCAACTTAGAAACTGACGAAAGCAACGGTCGAACAAAAATGGAACAAGTCCGTAGAAGTCGTTAATTCTATCGTACCACTTCTATCAAATATACTTCAGTGTAACAGTTTGGTAAGCAGAATGGACACGGGGACCAAAATGAAGCTGTTTACTTTAGATGCGTTACAAACAATCTGCACTGAGTCGATTTAGGGTAACCAGAGGAATAGGTAACTTAACAATGTGAAAACAGAGCATTCAACACATCACACATAATTAATCACAGAGGTTTGTAGGGCATATAGAACCAACCTGAGTCAAAAGATGTGGCACCACGGTTCAATTCGTATATGTACAGGAGAGAAACAGAATACTAGCGTTTGGTATCCATAAAATTTAACATTGGTAATAGATAGTTCGATAGAGTTTGACAATTTTGGGAGATCTAATGGCGAAAGATCTGGAGTTCGGTTGCACTTGAACCAGTGACAGAAACAGCATGCCAAAACACCAGCTGGGACACGAAGCCATGATGGGAGCTCGGAGAACTTGCCGTGTTTGGTCATGCTGTTTCTGTTGCTGGTTCAAATCTAGCTGAAGTTCTGATTTTTCACAATCAGCTCCCTTTCAAGTCCTAACATTGTCATGCTCTTCCGTAAAAGTATTCACAGTGAGTAGTTAAATATTCACACGCTATTACTATCAACACACTGCGCTTAATTTGTAGAGCTGGTGAATCGACGAGACATTCGACCTTTTAAGTGCAAACTTCGGAAACTTAGAGTAGGTCACATATGAGAAACCAAAATGGAAGCTTATCCGTAAGTTGTGCACAATATTTGGATTTTTCAGGTTATCCCGCGTGTTTGGCAGAAAAGGCGACCAATCATTATCGACCAACAGCTGTCAACCTAGCCGATGATAGCTTTGTGTTACTGCTGACGATCGTCGCTTCCAGCAAGCAATTGGATAAATCGATGGCGATACGAGTGAGTTGGCTCTATAACACATACTTCATGATCTTCTACATTAACACTACACTTACTATCGGCAGATCACAGATTGAACTGAATCGTTTCACAAGAAGCACAAAAAACACCCAGTCAGTTGAAACTGTTTGACCTAACACGACCAGTTTAACCGAAAAAACTGTTGAAATGCACAATAAAACTAAGGGTTTTTGTAAAACTTGGAAAAACGTGCATAATTTATAAATTTTTGTTAGCAACAACGCCGAACGTCCACTGCTGTGTTGTTCTGTTAGTCATATGAACGGGCGTGACAGCTCTGTAAACCAGTGATAACTGTGCCTACACCGACTGAAGGCGAAATTACCGGAGCAACCGTACAGGTCAAAGTGCACATGCGTAAGTTTATCTCAATTACGCTTGTGTAGATTGGGTTATTACGAGTTAGCCGTTTCAACTCCAGTTTGCTGGATGCGTGACTGTTTGTGAACGCACATGCACGGTTGAATGCAGTCAACACGAGACCGTACAAAGCTATGAAAACTGAGTGATGAATGTCACATAAGTGAACTACGGGTGTAACGGAACGACCAAAGTGCATTTGGTGTTCAATTATCAACCTTGCATACAGGAGTAATTAAGAGTGGCCCACTGTTTCGATACACGGTATGTGAATAGTTATGAACTTCCGGATTAAACACTACCCATGATTGGCGCATCTGAGGAAACGGTTTCCTTGGGTAAAGCTATTGAGTAGACGTATTCTTGGCTTCATTCTAATCTATTTTGATGAAAGGCAATGCACAGCTATTCCCATTGTGAACAGAATCGATAAACAACTTCTCATTACAGCGTATCCTCGGTGCATGCTCGCCCTGTCCTTGAGAACGTGGTGTCCACAAGGATGTACCAGCAATATTGAGGGATCAGTGATCAAACTCATACAAAGGCTAAAATGGGACCGTGTGGAAAGGACTCATTGAAATGAGGAAGAATTACGGCAGTGGATAACAAATAATTAAAGATGATTCAAAAAGAGATTAGATGATCAACGGTTACTTCCAACAATGCACGCACAGTCCTTGCTGAGGCAAGACAAGTAGTGAGTTGATTTAGAACCGAAAGCAGAAAACATAGGCAACGCATTTCGATGGACGAAAGAGTTATCGCGGCTTATGGGAAGTGGACAGAACAACTGGGAGAATATAAGGTCACCTATCTTTCGGTGATCACAGGGCCATGTATAGTTTGATACTCTTAGATCACGTGATACGGAAAGCTTCCCAGCTGCAGATACTTATCGAACGCAGGCTTCATGGCAATGGTGTGGTTGTTATGTTAAACCACAATGCAGCTTGCCGACTAGTATAGTGCGATGAACCAAAGGTCAAGCGTAATCAAACGCGCGTGCACGCTCACACACACGACGCGGTTAAACAGCCGGAATATTTAAGGATTAGAACAGTCGACAAAAGTTAGCTCTGGCTGTAGACAGCACGCGCCGACTTTTAATGCATATATATATATATATATA
>LUCH01004348.1:28048-38365 GCA_013368495.1 Paragonimus heterotremus | reverse complement strand
GCTCACACATTCCCACCACCTCATGGGAAAGAGTCAGGTTCGCATAGCGTGCCTAGCGGTATAACAAGTCTCAGCCGATTTGAACAGTTTCTCACGACGGAGATGCTCTGGAACGGTAACAGGGTGGGCGCCCTAACGGAACTGATGTGCAGATTTGAGTTCCGCACGAATCAATTCAAACAGAATATTGTTTCAGCAATAAATACTGTTGAATAAATATCTCCTTCTGATAAATACCACATGCGAAACGACTGACGTTTGTCCGCGTCCGACAACCGAAGCTGCTGTTGCCAGGCCACCGGATATGGTCGATATTTGTGACTTTTGAGTATCCTGTGTGCAATGGACTTCCAAGTGTTTCATTCTTCAGCGGGCCAACGGACGCTGTTTTTGGAACTGTTTCATGCATGTCGCAAAATATCACTGACAGAACAAGCATCTGTTGATGTGCGTCGTGAACCACTTCACCGGACATCATGAATACGGCCCATTGCAACAAACTTTCACATCAGCTTTCCAACTGGTTTACAACTAACCGGTCCCGTACCCACATATTTTTTATTACATGCCCTAGTGGTATCCGCCACTCTTCCACAACATAGGCCACAAATAAGAACCAGTTCAACCCACTGTTCACTTATCAGACTAGCGGAACATCACCCTTACTTACGTTCCAGGAGTGTGGTCTGGTTCCAACATGATAATTCACCCGAAACAAGCCGTGTGTGGCTGCTGTGCGGCAAACCGAACTGAGAAAAATGTGTGTAGCAACATAACTCGAAACAGGAAAAACCAGTCCGATTGACAGACACCGTCATCATTCATCTACCCATACCATCTACACAGTTGATTTTCGATCAAACACTTAGTCACTCGTAAATCTGTGTCCTGAATCAGTACAGCTTTTTATTACTCGGCGTTTGGTGAGAAAAATTATCGTGATAGCACAATCCGTTGTGGAAATATCGTATTCCTACTTCGTCTATTTGAACGCCCCGATCCATGCTGGTTCCCAGTCCGGCGTTGCCACTCATTTGCTGAGACGTGTGTGTGGGCCGGTAGGTGTTATTGATCGTGGGCCATGGCGGCCAAACATTGGGACGATGACTTCGAGCGACTTGACTGGAAATGTGCATACAACTCCACCATCACCGGTGGTGCCCGCTCCATTCACCCGACTCGGTTTAGCAGGCCTGTAACGGTGGCAACAGTTAATTCAAATATCCAAATGTGTCACACACACACACACACACACAAGCCATGGTCACTAATTCGAACGCGCCTTTTGGTCCGTCCTCCGGGTCTTGATGCCGGGTTCACTCACCATGGATGTACTGTGCATGCTAGCTGACATAGCCACCAAACTGGTATATTGCCCTGTCGCTGATATCTTTTGTCAAGTCCGCAAGTCCAAACGAGTGGCTCATCACGTGGGGTCATGGTGTGTATAATTGAATTCGCCTACGTATGGGACTTGGAGGTACACGAACAAAGTGGCAAGTTCTCAAGTTCACGTAGGCCTTGCTCAGTATGGCAGAGATCAGCTAGCGTTTACACAACACTACCAGGTATAAGAAACGAAAATAATCGTCAAACGTCCCATGTGTTCATGATTCTTGGAGGCCGTCCGTTGACGATAATATCTTAATGGCGATTAAATCGATTCGGAATTGTATGGTGGATCTGGAGGCCTTTGTTGGCCTACGCTATCCTGACGGGCTCTGTGGAAATAAACACCCCTTAGTGATACAGAAGAGGAACAGTCCACCTGCTTGTCATACATAGAAAGCTAGATGTAGCACATTCTAAGAGTCCAATCGCCAAAAATAAATGTGGGACTGGTAACACGGTTAGTATGTGTCGAATGCACACCGTATTCGTCCACGCGGTAGCTTATCACAGCTTGAACTGCTTGAATCTGTTATAAGTAAGTCATGGACGCGTCCGGTTAGCGAAAAACGTTTTCCTGTACTACTGATCCATTGGTTGTATAGAAGATATCATTCACGGCTAAATGTTTCCCCCGTTAAGCAATCAATTGCCGAAATTGCTGGCAAAGAGTGAAATACCAAACTAAGAATTGTAGAAATGAAAGCACTAATGCTTGTTTTAAACACAAAACTCTATCAAACGGTTCTCGATGCTTACCACAGTCGAAGATTCGAGTGTACCCCTGTAAATTGATTGGAAATCCTTCAACTGCTTCTGTTTTCCTCATAAAGTAAACTAGAGTGGTTTATGCTCGATGTGAAATATGATTAGACACAAAGGTTGTACGGTAGGACGACCAGTTTGACGCTTCCCTTTTAGTAAATATTGCCAATGGTGCTGGTGTATTGGCCTAATTCTTAATGTACTTCGTGAGAGGAATATGAGTTTAAGGGATCACCATAATTACTGAGAGTTAGCCGACCATATTTCACCTGTTGGCATCGATATTACTTAGAAATTAATTCCAGTTATATGATGGTAGATAAAATGTCGGTTTCTCGTCTTTCTGGGCGGTAAAAAAAGGCTCAGTTGTTCTGGTGTTCAAATGTGAATGTGGTAGAATATGCACATGTGATCATTCGCAATTCGAAAGCCCAATAGCACAATAGTCGTCAACTTGGTTGTCTATTTGAAATTTGTCGAGAATAGGGACAAGTATCCATGATAGGATATATAAAGAGGTAAACTTGAAACCATTAAGTCCTAAAGAATATCGACGCAAATACAAATGATTGTGATGGTATGGACTTTATCAGTGAAAGTTTGCCAGCTAATATATATTACTTGACGATAGATTTTCGTACAAAAACGCTGTCTGGTACTCTTTATTTAAAACACTATGTATCCACTGTGAACTATGCGTACCCAATTCACTTCATAGGAGGCACAGCAATCAAATTGCACTTCAGAATGCTCAGAAAGTTGTTGGAGCATAGCAGTTTGTGACCGGATTATGTGTGAGCTTCCAAATGTTCATCATCAACACATAATAGTTGTAACCCATGTTGTACTAGTTTTAACCAACTTGTGTTGATGTTAACCACCTTGCGTTGATGAACACACTTAATCCAAAGCAGAATACGAGACTTTGCTGTGTTGAACAGTATTATGAATACGGCACCCCCAAAGTTGGATGGCAGTGCACCAAAGTCCAAGAATTCCAAGTTAAAAATCATCTTCATTGGCCTGCACTGGCCTCAATATTCACGATGAGTTATAATTGCATACATTTAACTAACACAAACGAAGGGAATGTGGTTTGACCTCTAGTCTGACGTAAGTGTTTTGCAGTTCTCCAAACGAGTAGAGCATATTCCAAGACATCCACCTTAAAAATCGTTTAAAGATGATGAGACTTCAAAAGTTGACGATTACAATCCGGTTACGCAATCGTGACCTCATAGCCTAGAAGAAATTCAACCGGTCGGTGAACCTCCCCTGGCCTACATATGCTCGAACTCACAAATGGTAAGAGCGATTGCGTTAGGGCTTATCAACCGCGCCGTCCACTGTCTCATTTCTGACTAACGTATAATTGCACCTTAACAACTTTCTTGTTACGAAACTAAGTTCTTATTGACTAGATCACAATTACTTACGAGGAGGAGAGTAACCCAATTTACTTGTTACCTGTTTAACCCCCCCCCCTCGTAATTGGTAACAACTCGCACTATTAACATCTCGATTGCTGGTTAGAGGATGTCAGTTTTTAGGTGAACGTCATAGAAAGATTATGGTACTGTTATTTCAGTTTAACAGAGCAATAACCAGTGAAAACTTACGACGAGAAGTTGACTGTGCTAATCCAAGTTAACGGTGTGTGGTCATACTGCCGATCAACTGTTTTCCTCTAATCAGTTCAGTCGTCAACATACAAAACACCATTCTTGTTCTTATATCATTAAACCTATTCATTCCCACAAAACTCGGTGGTCACAAAGCATTTGTTTTTGTGGACATCTGATGCAGGACATAACTCAACGGCTGACGACCAAAAAATCTAGTAAATGCAAGCATAAACCAGAACGGTAAATCAGCCATTATTTGAAGGAAAACATAGCAAAGCAGTCACGTCAAAAGTGAGACAAACTTATTAGGTCCGGTTGCTCACCTTCAAACCTGTGCTCATGTTCTACCGCTATTAACCTGGTCTCTTTTGTACCCACTAAGTAAACCTACTCGAACAGAGACAGAAAACAGCAACCTACCTACTACTAGCCGAAACTCTGACTCAGTCTGTCACATGACATAAGACGAACATGTGAGGTATTAGCATTGGACAGACATGATTTCTCTCACCTTGTAAACGTATGCTGGCTACTGTTTAAATGACGCCAAGTGTCAGTGATATTATTCTTTCCATCGCATACTCTCAAACTAACATACCACTCTAATCAGTTTCGTCCTTGTTCAGAATACAGTAACGCGAAACACTTTCAAACAGGTATCATCAGTGTCGTGAATATGGTCCACCAAAGTACCGGTCCTCAGAACCTAAACAAAGTAAAAAATACTAACGTCAGTCTTTTTTTCATTTCGAGGCAAACTGCTCATCCTAAGTTGGATCATTATTCACTGGCCTTGATTGAGTACGTGAACTGAGATAAAAAGAACCGTCGTATTCTGTTACAGAAAATAGGACAAAAAACGTACCATACCATCACCACGTTGACCCACATCGATCATTCGGTGTTCTCTAAATCGACCACACATTCGTTCACCAACGATTACTGACTAGTGCCGAAGACAGCGCTATCGGATAACATAACCCAACCTTGTGTGAACAAAAGTTCGTTCACTGGCTTCAGCTGCTCTGACCATACTTGTGCTCACCCAATCGATACGTAGACAACCGACACCTTATTGACTTCCACGAAGGCATAGACTTGAGATGACAGTCATAATTCTGACCAATATACAAATTTGTGTGACCGTTTTTATTTTGAAGTGTTTTAACTGTAACAGCTTGACGAAGTTTCAGTGAAAATAGTACGGATTTACTTTAGACTCTGTACTGGAGATACTCAACTTGCCTATGACCCAGTTTTGAGTTTCACCCACCTTTGTGACCCCTACTTCTACCATTGGCCGTAAAAAAAGACGAATTATTTATAGCAAAAAATGAACTTATAAAGTCAGTTTTGAATGTCACAACATTTATACCACACAGGAAATACGATGCGAAAGTATTCATTTATTCTATTGAATGAAACCTCTTCGGCTGGTGCAACATAGTAGGCTCTTGCATATCTGGTAGAAACGATTATTGAAAGTCAACGCACTTAACCACATCAGGATGGCTTCTCGTTTTTAACATGTGACGAACTCGACTACAGCTTCACTTCCAACCAATCAGGTGATGGAAAATCCGACCGTACCTAAGTTTATCTCCTCTGGGAGCTACGGGAAATATTCAGTACGTTAACGCAAATCCAGAAGTGTTGTTTGGTGACTCGTATCTACAATACTTGTATCTACATTACTCAACAGGCTATTCACACAGTCCTGTAATCTGATGTCAAGTTGTACAGTGTCTGCCCCAGGTAAGTTCACCACTCAATCTGGAAGTTCCATCTCTAATAGATTATTAAACCATAAGAGCATATCTCTTTGTTAATGATTCAAATGTCTTACGAACACAATCAGAACGGCATCAAGTAATTCCGTGTGAAGTGCCCTCAGAGTGAAATTATATGAATTTCTGAGGTCTGGTTTTACATTTAAAAAATAGTCCGAGTTTCCAAAGCAGAGCGCTAGCAATTACTCTGCAATAAATGAGGCTGTCGTTTTTCTTCTCGCAACCTGTTCAACATGATCAACTTCCATAAAAATGAACAGGGGATAAACTATGACATATTTGGCACCACCGAAAGCCTTCCAAGCTGTTTATCACTTAGAATTAATGTGATACAATCCCGAGAGCCAACAAAACCTGATGGGCAAACTAAGTATCGGAAAAAACCAGCGAGAATTAGCCCCATTTCGTAATTTCAGGGTAACATTTACCAGTGATCTTTATTGTGCAGTCCGGTTAGGCATCACCATAATTTTGCCTCCAGCTACCCAACAAAACACCGCGGACTATATGAGGCACGGTATGAACAATCGCCGGTTCCACTGACATCAAGATCGTTGTTCTAATTTTAACTTACGAATGAGCATCGTGAAACAGTATTTCATTGCAACATAAATAAGCGTTGAGGTAGTTTACTCCGCGCTTATCGAGGAGGAATGTTTTAATTGCCAGAATGCAAGCACTGTAAAGTTTCCCAGGAAGTTGTCGACAAACCTCATGCTGTTGTGTTCAGAACTGTGCAATTTTGAAACAACTAAAGAAGTGTCCGTAAAATAGCCCCCTACTGGACTAGTCTTCCACAAAAATTTGTAAATGTGTTTTTTAGTATCCTTGTGGCTAGATTAGACGCTAATACGCGCCTTCACTCGAAATCGACAACAAATATCGGATCAAGCACATTACGGGACTGTCATTATCTAGCATCGAACGTGTAGTTAATCACTGTAAGTTTCAGATATATCAACGAATTTATACAGTAATATGTATACAAAAATTAATAATCTTTGGTAGTGTATAGACAGGAGACATGACGGAGTCAAAATTTGGTGCATGAAAGATTCTGTGCGAACGGTAAAACTGGTACGGTGTACACTAGCGGTTGTCTGGTGAACCGATGTTTTATAACGTTTGAAACGGATACTGCCAGTAGGGATGACCGTAACTGGTGTCTGTTGTCTCGACTGGCGCATGGTCCCACTCAAACGGTTTTGTCGAATTCATATAGGTCTCACCTTGAGGGTACTGGGTGCTATCTTGATATCGATGAGATGGACTTGGATTGTGTGCACATGCTTGCTGAATAGTTGGTTCCAGTGTACACATCCGGTCTGAGATGGAGGAGACGGAGGAAGGTCGTACGGTCAGTTCGTGAAGTTGATGAGTTCCGCTAGAGAATGCTGCATTCTCTGGGTTTCTTCTGAGCGTCGAATTTATTCCATGTGTCCTATGAGTATATGAGTCGCATTTCAAAGGGGTGTTGCATTCTGGTTTTAATTGGGCCAATATGGAACAGTGATGCTCGGTGACTTTTCCAATACCTTCGAACTCGCCTGTCGCGTGCTTGCCGTTCATATCGCCATGCGACTCATTAAGTCCAATTAATCTGCTCAACATTTGTGGACTTGTGTGGAGTTCAGTGTCCTCTGGTGTTGAATGGAACGGGGGTGATGATGTTGATTGACTCTCGTTCGGACCCAAAGAAGCAGGTATCTGCGTCACATTCATTGCCGATTGAATTTGTGTAGACCGTGAAAAGGTTGACACGTTCGTTAGTGGCTGTTGTGGCTGAAAGCAGTGATTGGGGCTGATCCCAGAAACGTGTGTGTATCTGTTGAGATCTTTGTGTGGGGACTGTTTTATTTGATTATTTTCAATGGATGGGTAAAATGGATGAGTGCTCTTTAAAGAACTTGTCGCGGGTACTCCAGACAAATGAGACGGAATAGAAGAATAGTGAGGACCTGTTTGTATTGGATAACGTGAAGCCTGTGTAGTCAATCGTTTAATATCACAATAGGCCGGTGTGTAATTAGCCTGGCTCTGACCAGGGTGTGTGGATCGTTCTGTAGGAGCCGTCCATAAATGGGGTGCAGAAGATGGGACTGAGCCTGATGTGTTTTGGGCTCCTAAGGCATGAGCAACTGCTGCCACATTGGCCAAATATGTTTTGAACTCGAATTCTCTTTGTTGTTCGTGCTGGTGTAAATGAGCCAATAGAGCTCGTCGCATTTCTTCACAATGCACACCAACCCCTTCGTAGGTGGACAACAGACGTGTGACCTCCATCAAGCACTCTTTGAATCCAGCTCGACGCAGTTCAATTGCTCTTGCCTCAGACCCAAGTACGTGACCTATACACAAATAAAGCACTCATTTAGTGGTTGAGTGGGATGAATCGACAAAACTAACATCATTTAAATATCAGAAAATTCTCATCGAAACGAAAGTGAGGAACAATGGTTTTTAGTAGTACTACAATTACATAATTTTAATCGCATCATGTCGGGAGACAAATTACAAAACCCGTACGGTTATTATTAACGTGTGACATTAAAAGCGAATGATGAACTCTACATAACTGGTTAAACCAAGGACAGAACGTTATATGGATGTTATCTCACTGGGTCAGGGTCGAATGTTTGTGTCCAGAATCGTCCTGATTTCATATCGATTAGTTTGTAACTACGGTAGTTATAAGGACTGAACAAATTTATCATGAGAATACAGGCTCGGGTTACGCAATCTGATGGCACTCGATACGGCGATGACCAAAATACGATAGAGTGGTAACAACTCTGTAGACAGTCCGGGGCGTATTGGGGACTCTAATGCGATAGCTGATGGGTGCGGGATATGCGACAACGCCGCTAGTAACTGACTTTTGGAACCTGGTTCCGATCTAGGATGTTGAGGGTTTTTGATCCTTTTTGACGAGCACCCTGTCGTAAGACTAACGTATTTTGCAGTGTAACAACAGTAGGAAAAGGATTACACAAGCAATGATTGATGGTGAACCGCTAGCTTGTCTTTCAGATTTAATATGAATACCGGTATTGCAGTGAACCAACGTTGTAAAAAAAAAGCCGCCAAAATGACTATTCATAGTTGTGTGTGGGCTGAGATACTGCCAAGATGCCCAGACCTAGACAGGAGAACGATTAGGGTTCTAAAACAAAGCCTTTGGCTCAAAAGCCTGTATCGCAATGCAACGGGTGGGTGGCAGTGTACCAGAACTGGTACATTTTTCGGGAAAAAAATGCCAATCTTCTTCTACACTTCAATCTGGAGGACCAAGAGACTGGTTTATCAGACCTCTACCTGTTGGCCTGCCTGACATGAGTGATTCTATCGGTGTGGTGGCCATACCGTCCAGTTTCGCCCAGTAGGTCATCGAGATGCGCAAGCCGTCACACCGCGTCAAGGTCCAGTCTCGTTGTGACAGCCCATTATAGTAGAAGACGTGAACCGTCTTCAGATGTTTGGCCACCGATGTCTGCGTTCAACCTCTCGTATCGGGTGGCACCAACTAGTGAGCAATGAGGAGGTTGGGAAGCGAGTATTTGGCACTGCTTGTCAAACGAGTTGTTTTATTCAGTCACTACATTTGCACAGATTTAGATGGTAAAGTCATGTACTAAGGATGCCAGCTAATCGTTTGCCACACCGAGCACTGTTTGCCGAAGCTGCGGGCAATTGACTCAAGGTGCGAGGTGGACAGACGATGACGTGACGTAGACAAATGAAATCGTTCACAAAGAGGTCGGCTACTGTAGATCGGGTTCGTCTTCCGGGCTGGAGCACTCGCGACTCACAGAGTCAATGGCTTGAGACGTTAGGTGAGATGGCGGCTAACCGAGCTCAGTGGCGTGAATGTTGTTGTTGTTTGTCCGAGTTGTCTGTGAGATGAGTGCACTTAATGACTGGGGACAGTGAAAGCCGCAAGGAAGTTGTCTTGATGATGATGCCTTACTCTCACTTATAGCTCGGTTGTTTGTTTGCAAAGTGTAGGCGCCTTGATGTTGTATGTCTGAATATGGACGTAGCTATTTTTGATGACCAGGTTCCCTCTCCTCGTTTTTTTCTTCTCTCTCCCTAAACAGAGTTTGTTTTTTGTTCTTCTTCGTGGTTGTGTGGCAGTTAAGCATCAGTGTGAACCACTGATGTATTGCTGTCTATTATGATGAAGCAGACAAAATAGTACGTCCAAGTAACAGTTAAAATTATGTGATATAATATTCAGTGCTAACGAAATTTTTATAGATGCGGCTTTCTTTTCAACAGTGGACATAATTTCAGCCAACACATTCGACATAATGAATTGCTCTGTATAATCATTTTCTCTCAGTAGGTTTCAACCGCTTTCGGTTTTTGGTTCATTGCGTCATCTGAACGGATCATTCGTTCGATATTTGATAGGCCTTGAGTCAGATCTTGATTTTGTTTAATGCATGCAAAACTGTTA
Organism: Paragonimus heterotremus; assembly: GCA_013368495.1. NCBI lineage: Eukaryota > Metazoa > Platyhelminthes > Trematoda > Plagiorchiida > Troglotrematidae > Paragonimus > Paragonimus heterotremus. Next base: position 28,337 of record LUCH01004348.1, on the reverse strand, counting down.
AAGTATGTAGGGTCTACATGTGATTTCAAAGTTACACGTTAACAATCAGTTCTTGTATTTAGCGGTTTGTCTCGTAAACTTTTTTGATAAAACCTCTGTAAGTGTGTTGCCTTTAGATAGAATCAGCAAGAAAATTTGTTCGTCCTGTCCTTAGTTGTTGGTTAACCGCAAATCTCTTTGAAATCAACTTCATATAAGGCTGTCTGTGGAAAGTCTGTTGTAGGCTTTTTGGTGAAACTTTGAAAGTCATTACAATAGATGGATAGACAGATACCTAGAATGAATTTCG
>LUCH01004348.1:11477-26620 GCA_013368495.1 Paragonimus heterotremus | reverse complement strand
GACTTATTTAGAAAAACCGTTTAGCGAACAAGTCGTTAGCGGTAGCATCCCCATCCGAAACTGTAAATCCATTGTAAAGTTGCTAGAAATTAACTCGAGATCATTGTACCTCAGAAATGGCTCCTCAATCATTTTCCAGGCAACCACATCAAGCCAAGGTGAGGATCGACTTTGTATGACGTCAAACGGAAAAGATACTGATAGCATAAAGCATGTAGATAAGATACTTTTATGGTGGTCAAACTGAGGTCTATCTATACAAATCGAGAGAGGAGCTCGGTAAAGCTCAGTAAACTCGCTTATTGACAGCTGAACTCAAGGAATAGAGAACTTATGTGAGTACGCCCTACCTCACACAATCGTAACAAATTTCCACAAGCTGTTTCCTGGGAAGAAATTCACCCTCTCATCTTACCAAACAGGTTAGTATCCATCTTGGTACCAAACACATAGTTCTTATAAATAGAATTAATCATTAATAGAGTTAGACGACTATTTTGTTACGACATGTCATCAACTTGCCGTTCCTTATGAGCTCAAGTTTCGACGTTTCCAGTGAGCTCTGTAGATTGATTGCTACTCACAGCACTGGACTAATTGATAAAGATTAGGCAACTGCATCCAGTAAGGCCGTTTGTGCGTTCCCCATGCATATTACAACACCGATTATTTTAGTTGAAACGACAAGAGGCAAATTATTGGGACCCATTACGGAACATTTGGAAATGTTGACTAAGTCAGCTCAGATGCAAATATAGTCAGGAGTTTTTTAAGTGGATTGGGACTGTAACTGTAGAAAAGCGTTGTATGATGGTCTGTGGCAATATTATGTTAGAAACACTCGAATGATGAGGCTGCATGTTAGCCACCGCGGAAGTAACTCCATGAAATCTATTGGTCTCAGTTAAACCTACTGGATTTTCGTGAATCAGCAAGTAACTGAGGCAGTTAAAACGCATCACTAGTGTTCAAGGTCAACCAGACCCCAATTCAAATAGTGGCTGACAGTCACGTGACAGAGGGCGAGGATAAATCGACGCGACGAACAGACCAAATCCTTTCAAAATTGGATAACTGGCTTGGGTTATGTGGGTACACTAGGTTTATTCCCACTACCACAACAAAACTCACTTGCTTTCCGGGCCAAGTTTCTACCACTACGACCTTTGTATTGAAACCTATTCAACGACTGTAGTTGTATTCGAACCAGCTGAAAAGATTGCACAAAAGTTCCAGTCTCATGGCGATAGACTGGTAGTTCGACACACTTTCACTGTTATTACTGAAACTCGCAAACTAGCCTTGTCTATATGACGTTTCTTTCAACAGCACGTTGAAGTCCATTAGGGCAAGTTTTGAAAAAGACCAATTAATTTACTCGACCTTATAAGCTAATTCGTAGAGAATATAAACATTGTGGAGTACATACATTTCGTATCATCTGAGTCACCTACTTAAAACAGACTCATTAATTGCGACGGATTTACAGATCATACCACAACTCAAAACACAAACTTCCGGGTTCAATAACCACCTGTTATGGGTACATGTTTCTTTGTTTGTGGCGTGCACCGTAAACTGGACGTAATGCAAAGCGATTGACTGATAGAATTCGTGAACATCATCCTGCGTGGTTGAACAGTGGTGTGATTAAAACGGTTTTAAGCGCAACTGCGACTTACTTGACCGATTCTAATCATTCTGTCAGTAAGAAAGATGCCTTTTAAATTGCCCGCCAAACGTCAAGACATCCAGCCAAAATAGTGAGATTCCGGAATTTGATCGTCGCCGAAGCCAGCAGCAACTGATTGCCCAATCCCGACCGCCACGTTAAGAAAGAAGCTCGTGCGGACACTTAAATTCGCTTGGTCTACAATCAGTCAAACTCATGATTTGGAACTATGATTGCGTAAATTTTAGTAAACAGACAGTTTGGAATCTCTATTGGCCAATTTTCTTACTCATCCGAATTGCTGTCCACATACTTTTTTGACAAGACCCAATTGTAAAAAGTAATGGCTCCGACTGGATTCGAACTTGCGACAGAAATACCATGCCCACACTTATTGTTATAATCGGTCTGACGATCAGACACAAAAAACAACTCCTGTTCGCTACTTTGATGTTCTCGGGATTTACTAACGACAAAATAACGAATCAGTCAGGGAAAATTAATTGGTAATTTTACAGGCAAGCAAATGGTTTAGGGGAAACAATTTTGCTCTGTGACCAAATGTGAGTGGTGTTGAACTTGAAATATGTGATCAGCCTCAATCAATACGAGTAGGGTCGGATCGGTGTTACGTAATAACAGAATGAACCGTGCAACGAGGTCATCGTGGTGACCTGTTGTCTGGATATACTGTGCGATCAATGAGGCCTGGTTGCTCGTTCCCTTTTGAGCTCGTTTACTCAACTGTGCCCCAGTTTCATGTGCGAACGCCTTGGTAAGTTTTCAGGAGTGCTCTAACAAAGGCTTCTTTTCATTTAATCTGTGTAAACATGCGGGACAGAACGATATGGTACAGTATGCAGAGTGCGTGTAAAATCTATCCGACGGGTTCAGCGACTGAACACACACGCCCTGGTGTAGGTGGTATTCTGTTGAATGATAAGGGATAAAGTTTCCTTTGAAAAACAAATTGAAAAGCACCACATTCTTTAAACCGAGTTCAAAAGCTCTTCAGTTGCGTCAGCTTTCTTGTGTACACCGAAAAATTTGTTCGGGATAGCCCGTTAGCAGCAGTTTTCTGAATAAGGTCCTTCTGTTCAATAGCTTCGACTATTACAGCGAAAGAATGTTCAGACTAAGTCACGTTTGTGATCAACAGGCTCAAAACTGGAAAGCCGCAAGTGGTTCGTAGTTTGTTTATAGCTTTCCGTTGATTTGCAGTTAAATCTAGTCTTGTCGATTGCACTTCGTAAACATAGGTTTTTGAGTTTATCTAATAAGTCTGCACAAACTAGACAGAAGGTACAAATAACTAGATCAATTCATTTCACACACTTCCTGTCAGTTGTAATCGTGAGACCAACACGAAACTAAGTACACTTCATGAAACGTGTAAGCCTATTTGCATCCCGAATGATACGCACAGAGTTATCCCCAGGAAACAAAGATTGTCACCTGATTAGTTTTGAATGTGTATGGTCTAACTATGATTCAGAAGTTCAGTTATGAGCATTCATCAGGACAGTGGGTGATAATCTAATACTGGCCCTATGATTTGCGTTCGATATATATTGTGTGTGGTGGAATATCTAACAGTTTGTACCTGCTGAGTGTCGTTCGCCAGTAGGTGTGCAAAAGCATCATTGAGTCAGTTAGACACATGATCCTTGGTCCTGGTCTCGTACGAACTGTGCACTTTACGTCCCGTGGCTACAGAAAGATCGACTGATGCAGCGATAAGTAGAATACACTTTTCGACTGATGATGAAGGCAATTTGATGAAAAAAACGGGCTTGGTTGCATTATACACGGGTTTCAGTATGGAGCGGTTCATCCTGCTAAAATCTAAACAGAAAATTGACGCTGACTACTCCCTTGGACACTCATAATTGGTGTTTGTACTGATGTTGACAAGTTTACTGTATTTCCGGAACTTTGTTAGCACGGGCAGCTTCACGCAACAGTGATTGCTCATCCTACACTCCACCATCGATCAGCATCATCGACGCCTTACAAAACAGCTTACGAGCGGGCAAATTCCTGTAAGCTACAGCGGTAAAACTCACAACTGTGAAATACTGTTATATCTACGTTCATCTGTGTTACACAGAACGTTGATCCACTTTGCACATTCTTTAAGATCACTGTACACTTAGACGGACACACGGATCAATACTGCAATTAGATTCTTAATTTGTCCAGCCAGTACGGTTTGTTCGATGTTTTGTGAAAAATAAACGTGTCGTTCTTTTCAACCGAATTTCCCGCATGATCATTATGTACCTGTGTATTCACGCTTAATTGGTAATTGTGATAAATGGTATGCAATCTTACTTCAAGTTCAATTAACTTCTTGTGTCTGGGAGCATTTCATGGATTACCTTTCCGAACGAAAGTATCGCATTGCATAAGAAAAGGTCACACTTAAATTAGATACATTGCCTTCTCCTGCGACTGAAACCAGGCTTCTGATCAGTCAAGGCGTATTTTCTGTTCACTTTCTACACATGCGTTGACCGAGCGCGGATCGAGAAATCGATTTAAATTGCGTCTGTGCCCGGCAGGTGTCCATTTGCGCCCAACTCATAACTAAGGGGTGAACTTGTGGACCTCACGACCCGAATTCGTGCTCTCTTTCTTTGTATATTCTAATTGGCAGTACAGCTGTTAGGGCCTAGAACCGAGAGGGGTGCGTCAACGTGAACACACAGGCAACCCTGTTCACCCATCCAACTCTGCCTTAGTTAGAGTAGATCATCTTATCTTCGTGTCTTGCCTTCCTGGTGTGTCCGTCTTGTGAACACCCAGAGTAGGTTAATCGTAACTTCAATCATCAACATATCCCAGGTTCGGGTGAGTGCAGCTGCTCAGACAAGACACAGTCAGTCACATTCGGACGCGTTGTTGTCTCGTTTACAAATTGAATCGCTTTGCTGAGCAATATGTACATTCATTTTATGGCCTCGCAGCTGACGCGCTTTGTAACTACGGCTACCGAGGGCGGCAGGTGTAGCAAACTATCAGTTTGAGACCATGAACTCGAATGCGTAAGCTTTCACCTCGGGTTAATGCAAATGGTGAGAACAGAGGTGCTCGCGGGAGCAGATAGCAGTGACTCACGAGATTCCCGAATTGGATCGCTAGTCGAATTTGTCAGTGTTACATGTCCTCTGCTTGTTCATATTGCGCGTGGTTTACGAATTCCGAATAGAGTCTATCACGAAAATGACAATCCCACATACACTCTACAATGTACTCAGACTAATACTACAATAGGCGTTAATTAATCAAAAGCGGTTAAAAACAAGCCGAATAACGAAAGTAAGAAACTAACCAGAATCAACTGAAACCACGATATCATATTAATAGATGCTACTGATAGTGATGGCTTTTTAGTGACAAATTAAGGCATGCCCTTGAAAATAAATAAAAAACGCTATTTGAACAAGCCTTCATAAGTCGTATTTACGACACACAAACAGATAGGTCCTGTAAGCAATAGTTTACCTCTAATCCCTTCGCAAAACCCCCATCACACATTGCACACACGTGGACAGGGACAAAGGCGATTGAAAACCGAGTCTTGGAAAGCCTTCTTAACAGGTTAGACCTGTTTCGGTATCAAGCGTTACTGACTACGATTTCAGTGTGGAACATTGATGGCAATAGACGATCTGAACTGTAGTCAACACAATAGAGCTGATTCGACTAATCTACATTCGAAAACTTAAGATAATGCAAATGTAGTATTAGCACGGTAACACTGAAATTCATCTATACGAAGTGCACATCCGTACGAACAGGTTAATACTTCTAGCCTGTCGCAGACCTTTTGAAAAGTTTGGTAGAAGTCACAGATATGGGCATACTCTAGGTTACACTATGAGCCCCTTCAGTTAGATTCCTTTGCATTCTTTGATGTCTGCTTGAGACAGACTAAACCATCTGTTCATAACTGGATCCGTTCCGTAACGTGCATACCACAAATCACAACGCCGACCGAACTGACTGGGTCTATCAAGTGCCCTAAAGATATGCATTGTTCGAACGGGGTGAGACGATTCTGAAGTTGCTGATTTGTAGCAAGTTCGGCGTTTGTCAAAGTCAGCAGATTGCGACCAGGATCGTACTGATCGCTACGGTAACAGACAATCAGACAAACAGACCTATGAAGGGGTGTCATAACTCAGTCCATTCTGCCGTCTATCAGCGTCGATCTCACACCTACAATCTTTCAAGCCGTCACCCACCCATTCGTTCCTGATGCAGTTTTGACTAGATCGCACTGACATCCGACGAATTCACAACCCACTGTCAGCATCACTGTGATCCACTAAAGGTGTGAGCTTCATACACACAGCCACGTACTTGCTCCTGATAAGATTATGAAGGGAAGACATGACAACTGCTGAGTTTCGAAGCTATCAACAGACCCCACGCGTGTTACTTGTCTTACCATGCACCATGGCAACCGAATATGCGCATCTTCGCCACTATGAGCCGGGTCTCGGGCTGCGTATTCGAGAGGACAGCCGACTAAGCGGCAAGTTGAATGTCCGAGGAAGGCTAGACGGGATCTCTGATTAGTGGAATGTGGGGTTGGGTACTTTTAAACACTGATCACAACAACGGACTTAACAACCATGTTTCGCTTAGTACTGTTGCGTCAGGTGGAACAGCCAAAATACAACATTCACCTTTCATAATTTCAACACTTACCGGTTTGCGTGTCATATCCGGGATCAACCGTTTCAGGTCATACAAGCTGCAATTTATCCGATCGCGACGACGTTTTTCAATAACCTGTACATTTTGAAAAAGGGGAAAAAACAATAAACACAGAAATGACGAGAATTGCTGCTACATTATTGAGACAAGTAGACATACTAGTAGCAATTACTCATTACAAAACTGTTGTTTGTGGTTAATGCACACTTATTTACGATACCATTAAGTGATCACAAAAGGAATCATTCGTGTCATTTGAGCAGATAGCTATCCACAGTACGACAAAATTATACGCTTTCGCCTAAGTTGCACACACGTAATTTTTGGTATGCGGAAAATCGACAGGACTGTTTTGAATCTCCCTGGATACTTTGGAACTAAAACTAACAGAACGCTTAACTGTTGTTCTCGAATGGTGCTGGTTCAGCTGTGACGACTAAACCACGTCCCTCAAACGCCCTGTCTGACATAATCCTAGATTTAATAACGATCTCATGAGCATTGCTGATTAACAAGTATTCACAGATCAGCAAGCAAAGTACTGTTTAGATATGGTATGTTATACTTTTTCTCTGACAGCGTTGATCTCAACCTCTTTATACTTCGTACCTTCCATTCGTATGATCTTTTGCACATGTGCTATTCATTTGTCGAAAAAGTAGATGATTCTGTCTGTTTGTTCGCCTTCACTAGCAGACGTTATGCTAATTACAGACTCACCACAAAGAGTTTCATGTACACGTGACATGAGTCAGTAATGAGCTCGGGAAAAGTGCATGAGATAAGTAGGTTATACACCAAAGATTTCCATCACAAACACCAATAGAAGATGTGACCATAGATTAAGATGGTAACAGCTGGCAAACGAGCACGCCGGCCTGCTTTCACCATTCTGTGATCTCATTCTCCTTCATGTTAACTCTACTATGCGATATTTCATCACTGTATTGCTTGATAATGTCTCAGTTAGTTAGGGCGTTGGCCATCCTTAAGAACAGACTTACTTGTAGTCAAATTATGGACAACAATGGGTGATCTTTTGGGGAAGCCACCATTTTTTAGCCAGAGATACATTTTTTCAGTCAATATACAGTGTGTGAGTGGCTTACTTATATCATTTTGCTGAAGCGAAATGGCATGCAAGTTGCCGTAACCGAAACAGATGGAATCTACCGTGCATCGCAGTCAGTTGAGATCAATTTTACTACAGCTGACCTTTTCATTAATATGGGATTGACTGATGTGTTAAAATTAGTCAGCCTTATACAAACTGCGCTCATGTGAGAATAAATTTTTCAAACAGGATACTAACCCTGAAGAGAGCATCGGTAGGGGTTATAGAAATAACACTTACTCCTCGTCGTCGTTTTCTATCTGTTCCTGGTACAGGAGTGTAGGGTGAGCTGAAAATGGGACAGAAATATTGATAACCTTGAGTATGAAGCAGTCAAAATGGCATGAAATTAGGACACATAAAAGCTTTCAACGGAATGCATTAGGTTGCAAAATAATTGTAGTTCATAATGTAAATCTATCACGTGCTTTATTTTCAGACAGACATGACGCGGTCGGTTTCGTTCTGGTTTTAGCTGATGAAGTCTGAGTGAAATTCGAATCGGCTTGCTGAGCATTACATGTTGAGTCTTTCTCGAGCATACCATCTTCCGTATTGCGATACCCGGAAAATTCATTCTTGTGTCTTAGTATCGCTGTTCAGTGTACTATTGCCAGTTTAAGATATCTTACAGGGTTCAGTTGCGATTTGTGCGTACCACGTTAACACAGCGAGGTACGCGGTGAAAAGTGAAACATTGAACTGGAATTCAGATACTGCGAGATGGCCTATAGTGAAAAGTTTCTTGGCCGGGTTAGATGAGCGAATCCTAGTGAGCTGGTGTAGTCAGAAAACATAGGGACAATAATGCTGATAAAGGTGACTTGAGCAACACAACCACTTTCAGTTTAGTAAATTACATCAGTTAGCCTCGTTCATGACTTACCCATTGTATTTACTACTCAGGAGAAGAATTGTGCATACACCTAACTATGGTTGAATGTCGAGGCTGTTATATTGGAGCTGCGGGTAGCATAAATTCTCCGGGCAAGCAGGATTTTGCTCGTAGACCATCGGTAGCCGACACTCAATATACAGTGAATAGATAGTTCAACTTGTAACCTGTCGGTTTCCATGTTAGCTACCTCTCAAATTGTTTCTACCTGACAACACCAGACAAACCCGAAGTCGGCTAACACGTATTTGTCTGAGAGTGGGTATCATTAGATGTAATATTCAGTATTAACTAATTATCTGAGGTGGATGATGCTAACGGGGGCATGAAGATATAACCAACTAACTACACTATTCTTAGTGTCACGTGATGTATCGAATCCAATTATGACAGTAATCCAGAAAGGAGAAAACACCAAACTACATATCATAGCCACATACACACATACAGTTCTTTTATATCGATAACCGATCTCAGGAAATGTAACTGAATTCAACCTTCTTGCAGAAAGTCACGGTTTCCAAGACATTAAACGATGTTTGTATGTGTCTACTTCTGAATCGTGAGGTTAGTTGCATGCGAGTTACGTAGTTACGTGCGCTAGTTTTCATATGAATTACTCAACCTTTGCCTGGTAAACGTTTATTACACTAAAGTCACAATGAGGTATTGTGTGAGTGAAAACTCTAGGTGTAGAACCTTGTAAAGTTTGGGATGAGAATTAGGAAAGTCACCTTGTGCAACTTGTCTGAGTATGCCAAGGATAGATAGGTATACTGGCAGTTGTAAAGGAATCACAATCAGTCAGCAGGGAAGAACGGGAGTAACAATGCATTCGAATGATGAAACACCCGTATACTAACTTATACACAAACTGGACAACTTTTCTCTCTGAAGGCAGTGTGTATCCAAAATGAACAGGTTAATCTTTCTATACTAATTAACACGTTGTAGCTGTTGGTCAACAGATGGAAGTAATCGGTGGTTGTATATTTGGACACCTTTGTTTAACAATGCCGTGTTTCACATTCACACAACCTCCAAAATCATACACACACAATTAATGGGTAAACGTCTGAGCTAGTCAAAACCGCTGTTCACAATCGTTTTGACCGTCCACAGTTTAATCAATGTGACCCTCGCTTCTGGTATTCACATAACTGACAAATGAACAATGTGGCGACCTCCATAATGGGTCACGCAGTTGAAGCGACAAAACTGTGATGGACTTGTTGACCTATTGGATCAGTTGGGCATCCACCTCACCCTTCCACCAGTCTCCGGTTTGTCTCACACTGTTTGCAACATCAACACAACCGATTCAAAGTTTCATCCAAATTACACATTCGAGTTTGTCTGTGACCAATTTGTCGCACTTGACTGTTTCACTAGTCCGTAATGACTAATTGGCCACCAATCTGGTCTGAGATGGGTAATCACAGTTCCTGTATCGGCATTCAGAATTGTGCGACCACTTGACATAAGTGTTTGTATGTATGAAGCCTTTGTGTTTGTGAAAACAAACGGTGCACTGATCAGAAGTGATCAGGAACGATGTAGTTGAAGAGACTTAAGTTTGGGTTGGTGTTTCTTTTTACGGCATGATGATGAGCGTCTGGAAAATAATGATATTCAATAAACTTAAAACCCACATACATGAAGCGACTTTTAAAAAATACAGACTCCAACGCACACACAGATGTGGGATGAAGTTCAAACATATAATGCTGACACCTGAACTTGTGGTATAGAATCAAGTCACCATTCACAGGCTTACACAGTGATGAAGCTTTGCGCTAAAAATGTGAAGGATTTGAAATCGCGACGTACAGCTATCGTGTGTTACGACCATATCCTTTGTTTGCTGTTATATTCGTTCAGCCGATTTTCCTTCGTATCTCACATACCTTGCAGTAGTGTGATTGTAAAACAACGTAACACACAGATGATTTGTCATTACAAATCCAAAGTCTACAGGTCTAAAGAGAGGAGTTGTATTAACGGCGAAAACTGGGAACGAATGCACGAGTATTTTTACAAACTGTAATCATCGTACTGTTTTGTGGAATATGCCAAGTCTGTAAGTTGTATCCGCTTTTGTCTTTACCTCCTGACTGAAAACGAACTCGTATAAGTTTGTCAGATACATACAAACATACCTACTTGTACACAACCATCCATTTGATTATTCAATGAGTGCAGTGCACTCAGATGGCTTCATGCTCACACACGCTGTTTGGACTTCTAGAGAGAAGTTCATTCTGTGTGATTCCTACCGAACCGCCTGGCGGTCACAAAGAAATTCTTAGGATTTGCAAAGGTAAAGGCAAAAAAACCCAGGTTGCTCATGGAGTTTCCTACTGCTTACTCAGTCAGGACATTTATGCCTGTTTGATTGTATCACTGTCAATGAAGCGACCGTACTCATGTCCGCGATGACACCAACTTGACAACACAAGTACGATGAACAGAGGAAGTATCAAACCATTCGAAGATGTTGTTATTAATAACCGATCGCCGTTGGTCACATAACAATCGATTCTTGTCGTATTGCTTCACGCACGTGTTCAATGATCGAGGAAATTGTGCACATGTCTTTTCCGTAGGTGGTTCCAGATAACCATGTGCATTACGGGTTTATAGACAGGGATATACAGCATAAAGGTCAGTGCTGGTTCGACACTGGGTTCATAGCTTTTGTGCGTGTGTTCCTGATATCTCTGTCACAGATTCAACTATATAGGCTAAATCTCCGGTTGTTTTCACAGATTCCGTTGGACGTTTTTCTGCTCAGCAAGCTTCGCTTCATGAGTAAAAAAAAAGGTAAAATATCGCCGTTCGCTTTTTGAAGCTCACTAAATTAGTTCCAACCTATAACTTCGTAAATTACTTATTAGTTCCTCATGGACATTATTCAGAGGGATTGAAGCTGGGCAAATGGACAAACACAACAAAGTCAATGGACATAAACACGACTAAACTAAAGTACGGCAACACAGTTTAATGAAAAAATTTACTCCTTAATAGTAGGCAACATATAGCAGAGTGTATTTTGCACGCATACTGTATACACTAGAGCTTCACCTACTAACCAGAAACGGTTATTCTCGAGAGGTCTACTTTCCATAATGGGCGGACAGTTTTCGTGTTCAACAATTTTGGTGTTCAACTACGTGATCCATATCACATGCCACATAAACCATGTAAAACAGACAAACAGTAAACACTTAAACTGGACACGACTCCTCGACTACAAACTTACCATAGAACAAGGTGGTATCAACCTTTGTAAGCAAACTAGTAATCCATCCACCCGGTTTTCTTATCAAACCTGGCAGATAGACTTGAGTGTCAAAATGTTTGAAGGTGTCTTGTTAGAACCCTGAGAGAGTGCAAGCTCAGCATAAGTTGCAGTTAAAATAGTGATATTCGTTTTCGCGGCGCAATAAGGTATTATTAGTGATTGCTCATTTTTCAGCTTCGGGCTAATGTGCACGATAGCAACAAATGAGCCGATAGTACGGAGTAATTTGTTCAGTTTTATCAGTACTTAAACAAAAACAGCTTCTGTAACGGACGTTCAGAGGTTTCGAATATTTTAACTTGACCGTCATCCGCACTTGATCGCAGCCTTCACATCCAGTTAAGCCGTTAGATTAGTCCACTTCGAAAGAAGGCACTTATTGGAACAACTCAGTAGTACATATTCTCGTCCGAACTAAAAGTTGTACTTCGGTCTTCGTGCTTATGGGATTGGCGCGTTAACCACAACGCCAGTAACCTCACAATAGAAATGGTCGAATGATCATATCCAAGCATTCAACCACAACATTGTACGAATAGTGTTCAGCTTGTCCGGCTATTTAGAAAGGAGACTAAACAAAATCGTTCCGTTTAATCCAGTCGGTAACCCCATGATTAGAGCTTCTCAGTTACTGTTTTCTTTAAACCGACTAAACCAGTAGAGTTACCAACTTGTAATGTATATCATATTCGTATGTACGCTAAATATAGAACAAACGAAACCAGTAACATTCTGTCGGGGGTACATATCAGGAATTCAACCAGTCATTGGAAAACCTAGACCAATTAAGCAGGTTACAACGGTAGGATGCGACAAGTACACGAGTGATGGTGTGATGATTCACAGTGTCAACGTCTGCTATTAAGTTATATGTGAGATTACGTGTGAATTAGCAAAAGTTACGTTATTCAGGCGTTATGAGGATATGAATAAAAGTGGAGTTTTGTATCAGTTAACTATTTTACAATAACGGGAAACAGATTTGCGTTCCCCAGTTCAACTGTGATCTCTCTCTCTCTCTGTTATTAAACGACCTGAAAGAAAAGTTCAATACTGTCTGGTTGCAAAGTGTACTATTCACAATGTGGAAAGATGCATCTTTAGCAGTTGGTTCGATCGGTCTGCCATGAGTAACGAAAACCAGTTGGCATATGAAGTCAGAACTAATTACAAAGTAAGGTATGATGAAACCTAATAGAATTTATAGGTTTGGTTGCTTTCAATAAACCGTGCTCCAAAACAGAGGTCTAGGTGCTTTGGGAATTTGTCCTCAGAGATCCGGGAACGTTTGATTGAGAATCACTATACAGTCACTCTTGTGAATGTTCTATCAGACTGATAATAGGTACGCCGAAAATAACTCACGGAGCAATTTACAAAGAGATCTGTAGCAATATTTCGTTTGCTGACATTCAGCACGCCACTGGTACTTAAGTGAACAGGTACGGACGCTTTACCCGTGGCCTCAACTCAACCACATCGGCTATTCTAGGAAGCCGTTACATGATAGCCTAGCTGGATCAGTCACCCTACATCATAACTCATCCCGGTATCCTGTTCAGATATACTGCGTAGAAATGATCAGCTGTAGCTGTAAGCCTTGTTTCTCATTTTGTCGTTTTGGTGACATCAATGGGAAACATTGTCATAAAGTTAAGTCCGATAATGAATTGACTGAACTAACTTTCTCGTAACGGTCTGCCAACTACTGTTCACTTGAACTCTTCACTGTTACGTAAGTTCGATATGACCTTTCGTCAACTTCGTCATTTCTCTGCCTATTCGAAAGAAAATCGATTTTCGTGTGTTACAACTAGGTCTATTGCTCTACCAAGTGCAGAAAAAATTATCTCCAACAGATGTGCTACACACCCGGCCAACAGCTAGCTGTCAACACTCAGCCCGTATAGAAACCTAAATGCTGAGTAGACTGAATTAACCTCACTCAGATTGGTCACACTTTTACAAACTAGCTGAGTGATCACTCAACTAGGGTGGGAAAAATAACTTGAAACACCTCAGTCAGCGTTGCTCACGTGATCTGTGATAAATGTCTGGTGTTCACTTAATCGCCATTTCACGCCTGTCCTTCTTGTCAGCTTAATTACTTCACGTGATTCAAAAGCTGTTAGCATTTACGTTGGAAAAGTAATTGTCTCCGTACTAAGTCCTTGGGATTGTAACGATTGACTGTATGCTCAAACATCAACTCACTCCTTCAAGATGAGACCCAATTATGAACAGTCAGGGCTTCGACTGGATTCGAACAAGCGACTAAAACAGCATGCCCAAACGCGGCAATCGCTCTATAAGCTGCTCTACGCAGCCACACCATAAGCTTGAAAATTTCATATCTGGACTCGGTTACTCAGACACCCCACTCCTTTCAGCTTGCCAGAAATTCATTTTCATCCGGATTGCTCCATCACTATTTTGAATTGTGTGAAAACACACATTTATCTAACTTCTTAAAACGGAACTGTGACATACCAGCCAGCCATTCATATGCCAATCGATCGCCATATGGTTTGGTGTTGTGTCAGGTAACCTCCTCAGTTCGACGGAGTTGTACTCAGTCGGATAAACGGGTGGAGACCACATCAGAGACCGAGCATGAAATGTTGCTCTGCTGAATGACCGGTGTACGTCACTGGTCAGGCGAATGATGAATACCGAAGAGGGCATAACAACACCACGTCGCTGTGAGTTTGCTATTATTCAGCTGGCACTCGTCAGAACGGACCAGGGTTAATACAATTCACGTGAGATATAATTGCTAAATCTGTTGCAAACTGCTCTATCCATCTTTCGCCCACAAATGTAGTTTCCATGATTGCTCTATTCAAACCTCATCATTGACACGTACTCTCTGTTAGATAGGAAAATGAACTCTGACACACGTTCTCAATATACACTGGAAGTGACTGAAGTACTGTGTACGACCATACGGTCACAACCGTTCATGAACAACGCTAGAGTTGGTCAACAGAGATACACATGCTGTGCAGAAGTTATAAGTAACAGGAAACCAATATTTAATTGGGCTTATCTACTGTCACTCTGTATTGAATACTGTTACGTAGAGATGGGCTTTCTGTTTACTCTAATCTACGCACTGTTCTTCTGGACTTACCCTGGGTCTTCGTTTCCGCACTCCTCAGATGACGCATCTATGGAGGTGGTATGCGTAGTTTTCCCTGGTCCACCATTAACCAGCATATTCCTGTGAGAAACGTCGAAATCAGTGCCATACGTTGCACCGTGTCGCATTTGGGTACTGCCAGGCATGGTTTAAAAAAAAGTTTTCAACAGCCTTCCTGTCCAAACGGACTGGGGGAAATACCGCGTTGCAATGCGTGCGGACAACCGGAGGATCGTAGCAGTTAAGGTCCCCAGTTGGGTTGGCCTCGGTCACCACCAGGCCCGTTTG
>LUCH01004347.1:13418-51295 GCA_013368495.1 Paragonimus heterotremus | reverse complement strand
TATCGGGTGGCACCAGCGAGTAAGCAACGAGGAGGTTAGGAAGCGGGTGTTTAGCAGTGATTGTCAAACGAGTTCTTTTATTCAGTCACTACACTTGCATAGACTTAAGTGGTTAGGCCATGTACTAAGGATGCCAGCTAATCGCTTGCCACACCGAGCACTGTTTGCCGACGCTTCGACTGATTGGCGCAAGCTGCAAGGTGGACAGATGATGACCTGGCGTAGAAAAATGAAACCGTTCACGAAGGGGTTCGCAACTGTAGAGAAAAATGTCGTTTATCCTAAAACACGAAGTCAATTTTCCCTACACTTGGCAGATACAGTTAACTTGTAAATAAACAGCAAGACCTTCATCTCCTCGGCTAATTATATACCGTTGCTTCACGGTTATTCCAGTGAAGGCACGGTTTCAGTCACATCACTATAGTTCATTAATTGCCGTTTGCTTGACCGTTCCTGGTGGCACGTTATATGAATCATTGATTCTTCTGCCTGAAAAACGAACGTGATCTGTCCTAGTCAGCATATTGGTAGCCGACAAATCACCATTTATCATCTTTACTGTAATTGTCTGATAGATTGTCAAGGGACGTTTGACGTTGTTCAGCTAGGATGACGTTCTAAAACTTAGAGTGGCATAAAAATTCAATTTCGCTTCTATTTTCAGCCAGCTGAAGCAGTTTTGGGATACCTTTTGTCCTCCTGATTCTCCGAACAAATATGTGTTCGTCCCACTCTGCGGAAAGTCGTTGGATCTTCAGTGGATGTACCTTAATGAAGGATGCTCTGTGGTTGGTTGCGATCTTTCTGAGACCGCTCTCGAGTCTTTTGTCCGCGAGCATTCCATTTTGGGCATGAGACGATCCAGCGTCCAGTTTAAAAATGGTCAACTTGTTGTTATGTTTCATGTGAGTGTTATTTTATCTGATTAACGACTGCAACATCGTTTTGTCAAAGCTACTAAGGTTTACTTCTGGCTTTTTTTTCAGACGGAAGATCGCAAACTGCGGCTCTATCTGTGTGATCTCTTCCTCATGGACCAGTGAGTTACTGTCTTCGTTTAACCGAATACCAAATGTTTTGGATTTCATTTGATTGCATGTCCGCATCTGTTGTGTTTGATGTGTCTGAAGGAGGCTTCTTACTGTTACCTGTGTTTACTGACAGTGTGTTGTTGCATAGCCACCAATATGTGCGTCATACAAACACAATTGAAGGCTGTATCCTGCGGACTAACCTTTTTCCATGTACACTTGTGTCAACACAAGACCATAAAGACAACTATTACGTACATTGCAATATCCAATCTTCTATTGGGCAATTCCTCATGCACGGCCCTTTTATTAACGAGTGACAACCAACACAAAGCCAGTCGTGTGTTTCTGTTGATTTGTGAGCACTAGACACATACTACTCGTGTTATCACACCTACTAATAATTATTGCGGTACTACTCACTAACCCTGTATATTGTTTTATTGTTTTCAAGTCGTGGGTAATTAAGACTATTATTTTAAATCAGTCATTTTTCCATCACCTATTCCTCATTGTGGCTCAGTTTGATGACAGTTCTACGTTTAGGAACTCGAATGAAGTTCTTCCGACATAGTCAGCTCGTTGGACATACATTCATTCATTAGTGTTGTTTCTGTCGATCAGTATATCGTAATTGGTCATTTTCTTGTCTTGCTGACTTGAGTTGGGCGTAATTACTTTGGTTTATTCACGTTCGTATATTTGAATTAATTGTCAACCTCAACAGTGGCGATCACACTAACGTAATTATGTCTCATGTGTTGATCACATTTTATGCTGTATGCGTTTTGGTAGATCACACAACCGAGCAATTTGGTTACTGTGTCCTTATATGCTCAGCACAAAAGACCGATCGGTTTTCAAAACCAGAGTACTAAGTGCCCGATCACAGCGTCGACCTTACCGACGAACTTGTCTTATGTTCCTGCCTAGAAGTTTTTGGTCTACATAATTGGTTAAATATGTGTTGCGGTATACCACAGGACACCAAGTACTTTTGCTCTAGATCACATTGCTTAAGATGCACAGTAATCGATTATTTATTGTCTTCTGGAGGTAACTGCAGAAGTGTACCCTCGACTTGGACGACTGTTAGTATCTCTGCCACAAAGCAGGCACTCACTCTTTGTGGCTGCATACGGTTCTAGTGAGTATGGTTCTGGTCTTTAGATAGATTGTGATTAGATCAAAAGTCGTATCACTGTTTATACGGCGGCAAGGCTGGCACTCAGCTCGAGAAAGGACCAAGTCACATGACATGCATTGTTCTGGAACCGACAGTACATCACTTAAACTCTCGTCACGGAAACTTCAATATCATTTTTGTCTTACTATCGGGTTTCCGGCCAAGGACATCACAATGACAATGTCGAACATTGCTGGCGGTCATAGTGACTGGCGCTTTTGTTGTTTTTTCTCTCGTCGTACACCAGCTGTTTCGCGTCGCAGTGTTATTGTTGTCGCTGTGTTTCTTTCTCACCTTCTTCCATTGTGGTGCTCCTATTGACCGCTCTGTACCTATGTAAATGTAACGCGTGCATACGCAGGGCGCTTGTCGAGTTGCTTACCCCATCGTGTTTTTCGCGTGAATTAGATTTGATTGGACGCGATTTCTAGATGATCAGTCTATGATATGGGTTCTAGAAATATGTGATCTGGCGTCAAGGCTTGATTCCGTGCGGCTGTGATTGGTATCCTATGGATGGTACTTACCTGTATTTCCGGACCCTTTTGGAGTTGACACCGAATCGAAGTCAATGAAACCTCTGCTATAAGAACTCGTGTTCCCTCCAATGTTTTGCCCATTTTTGTTATGCTTCCCTTTTCTTTCATTGCTTGTAGCATCGAGACCCACTGCACTGTGATAAATTTGGCAACTATATACAGGCAAATGTATTCGGCTTTTAGTATAGAACACGGGAGAATTCATTTTTCTTTCTGGCCATACTGTCCAGGATTTGCATGGATCTGTAAAGTTTTGGATGCTCAGATTGTGATTTTTAAGCTACTGGAGAGGTCTGCAAAACGGAACAAGCCTCACGTTCATGAAACATTCAAACGCATGATACATGTATATCACTCGATTTTCATCATTGCATCTTTAAAAATGTTTGAGAACGTACCCTAAGTTTTGATAGCCAAAGGAAACTGACCGGCTTCGTCATTGTCTCATTTTGAAATGCCAGGAAGGTGTCCGTCACTTTCAAAATCTTAGTGTAAGCGTTTTATCCGCAAAGGTTAAACAGCTGTATTTTGTGCTGCATGTGGGAAATCAGTCGTAGTAGCAGAGGAAGATAGAGTTGATGGGATAAGTGTGAATGTGTCACGGGAATTAAATGAGGAACTGAGAAATGTCAAGGCGGATGCTATTGCACTTGAACTCTGGACCAATGAGAAAGCGCTGAAAGTTGAAATGCCTGGCTAAATCAACCTCATAACAGAACCAAATACACTTCATCGAAGGGCACCATAGAACACGGCTGCTGTTTATCACTTCGATCGTCTTGTTGTGAAACCAGTCAATCTAAAAGTCTGCAGAATCCGACACAGTTTTCAATTAAATTTATTTCATTAATCCATTCCCATTCGGTAAATACTCAAGCAATGTATTTCATGGATGTTGACGAATGTTCCCCTTCGTGAGACAGTTGACTTTTCCATGTGATTTTATCCATAATCAGAACTGGAAAATAGGTGTTCCGCTTGAATACTTCAAAGATCTTATTTTATTGTTTACAGAAAACATTCGTTTCGATTTTGAGGGACTTACTTACAAACAGAAAGACGATGTTACCATGTGTATTCCGTTAGGCCCAACACTAGCAGACATCTTAGTAATGATTGGGTGGCAAGTTCCGGACTATATAGCGAAATCGTTAGTTCACAAACCGTACGTTGATGATATTTTCTTTTTCCTGATGTTGATCATTTTGATTTGTTTTTCAACCTCCTTGGTAATATTCGCATCAATCTGTTTTTATCTCACGAAGTTGATTCGAAAATCATTTCTGCATTTTCGGCTGTATTTGTTACTGGACGTGCGGATGGCACGTCACAACACTGAGTTCACCGCATAGCAACATGGAGTGGTCAATTTCATCAGTTTTCCAGCTTCATTTCCATTGCATACAGACGGGATTTGGTTAAAACACTGTTTTATAGAGCCAGTCATATTTGCACCCCTGAAAACCTATAAACAGGACAGAAGATGTTAAGACGAAGCTTACCCTTGGAAATTCGTCAAGACGCGTAATACGGTGAACAAGAGCATTGAATCCATAGTTACGGCTCAAAAGGAGGATTTTTTTTGGTTTCGTCATTCAAAAGTGACAATTTAGCCAACGAAATATAGGCAAACTAAAGTCTACTCTAGCTCGAACGTATGCGGCTATACAGCTGCTGTTAGTTCAAACCACCAAGAGACCAGTTCTTCGCATTCGCGAAAGTAGTTTGTCAAACACTTCTCTCCCCCATATTGTGTACCAGTTCGCTTGCAGTCGCGGTGACGTTCACGTAGTCAAAACAGATCAGTAGCTGTCACTGGTGTTGTCGAACACATCCCGAAATGGTTGAAACAGCTGGTGACGCATCAGACTTAACTTTGTGAACTGACTGCTCGAATTTCAACGTCATTGATTGCTAAACACGTCATGACAACAGGTTACCACGTTGACCCAGTAAACCCATTTAAGTTACTGTTACGCAGTTACTGCCTTTCTACGAAGCGATGCCTATTCGACCTTACCAGCCGATGTCACATGCACAAAAGTGGTTGAGGCAACCTATGAGGTTGCCATGATCGTGATTGCATAGGACTTGGTGTGTTTGTAAGCGTGTCTAGTCCCTGTTTGTCTTTATCTGTATGATGTATATGACTGGTATTTTTCACGTTTGTGACTGGAGAGTAAACGAAATGTTAACATATCGCAAAATGTGTCTTCCTTCTGTTCTGATGGGTTGGTTGCAAAACGATGTATTGCAAATTTTGGAAGGGCTTACAGATTGTTCATTTATTACCCTACGAACGATGTGGTCGTACATTTTGAGAATATACATCGTTTCTATCCTCAGGATCCAACTGGTTCACATTTTCGATTACAGGATCTAAATTGTGTTAGAAAAACTCATGTTTAACTTGGGACGGTCATGTGGGAACTGGTTTTCTGCTGCACATACGTTCGGGCACTGTTCATAACTGTGAGGTTAAGAAATGTTTCAGTATACGTATAATGAGAATGGTCTTGTAACCTATTGTGTTCGGGATCGTATTGCATGTTGGAATTGTGTGTGATTGTTGTGTAATCATGTTTGATATGTCACAAGTTGCGTACATTTCCTAACGTGTCGTCGCATGGTCATTTTTACTTCAAGGTATCAGTTCGACTTGGTTACTGTCTACCAAACTATTCCATAACCTGTCACCAACAACATGTCTGTCTGTGCTACACAGTTATTTTTTATTTATTTTGGAGGACATACATTCGGCGCGAAAAGTCGTGCAGATCGGCATATCGTATTCCTATAGAGTGTAACACGAATGCATTAAAAATCGCACTGGGCCTCCCCTCCAATATGCATCGTATGACCTGAGGTTATCAAATGAAATAGTTTAAAAGCCAAATGGAAGCAAACGGTACCACAGTCTCTTTCTGCATCTATCTTGTGATAGTATTTTCAGGGCCATCTGGACTGCCAACGTTCGTCAGTTCGAATTTAATCACTTAACATCGTGACACTCGGCCTGTTTTTATAAACGCTTATGAAGTAGGAAACTACAAACAGTAAGATGTGGTAGTATATTTGATGTTGAAATTTGTGTGACCAATTGACAACGTGGATTATTAATTGGGTTAGTCCAAAGAACCTGCACACAAAGCTACCTTACCCAAGTTATTTAACCTTCGCAACCCTGTTTCACTGTCTCGTTTAAAGCGATGATATCTGCAGCAACCAAAACTGTTGGTTGTATTGGACTATACTTACCTCACGTTAGTCGTTCCTATCCTACGTCTCAGGTCCCTATTGTTCTGTTGTACTCTTTGGATTGTTACTGTATTGTTTTCTATATTCTGAAGTTTGCAGGTGGTATATTGTGAGAACGTGAATATTTCTCACTGTTTTTGAAAAGTCCTGTAAATGTGTCTGTTGGAATCGTACATTCTTGTGTAAGTTTGATAACTTAGATGTGAATGAATTGCTCTCTTGGCCATAACAATCCTCATTGACTGTTTTAAGGGATCGTGAAGATAGCGATAGTCGTGCATGGAGCAAGCTATTGTGGTGTCGTCCTGTGCTGCTTCTGTGGCCATTGGCGAACTCTTGTCATATTCTGGACCTTTGATGATTAATTCATTGACGCTGCCTTTGTTGTTGTGTGTGTTTTTCACAGATCTCCCGAAACACCTTTCAAATTCATTTGGGACAGAGGGTCTCTCGTTGCTATGGCACCCGCATTGCATCGCAAGTAAGTCGATGTACATTGATTTCAACTCCGTGTTATCATGTTACCACTACGTCCGAAACGCTTGTTTGTTCGCAGTCACGTTCAGTCTAAGTAATAATACACAATTTTTATATCATTCACATTACCGTATACACTTTCAACGATATTGCAATAAGGTTTAGTGCGAATAGTGGCAGGCACACCACATACCTTTCCGGCTTTGATCCGGGGATTACGGCTCAAAGTATCGTTGTTTCAAGCTTCGTGGAAGGAAGTGCCAAATGAAAGAGCAAAATACAAAGTCTGTGAAAATGTTAGCAAAACAATGCTTTCGCGGATACATGCTTGCTGTTGACCGTGCTATGTTATACTATCTGAGAGTGTTTCCAATTAGCGGTGTGCATGATGACACCATTCCCAACCTGTCAGGTGATGCTTCCAAAGCTTGGTCAGCCGAGCGGTTGTTTATCGTGTCAGTCCCGTCTGCTAGCTACTCTACAGCTCCCTGGGATCTCGAGCTTCTGCATTGATCAATACGTGGTGCTGACGGCATAATCTTTTCACCTTTGATGAGGTTGCCCCCTCCGTTTTTGCTGCTACTGAAGCTTATCCTAGTTTGGTTCGAAACTGCAACACGGGTCTCCCGCTTGTGATTCGGACTCGTTTGACCGCTGCGCCACCCACTTCACTCACAACGGTACTTCCGGATAACCATATTACGTGACCGGCATCCGGTCTGTGGCATACCACTGGGAGTGCGACAATCAATCGCATCTGTCACATTTCCGTAAACTTTTCGGTCAGCCCGTTTGAATGGGCATTCACATCGAATTTCGTTCTTGTTGGAGTTCGTCAGCAGCGTATGTTCTTGCCAGCGGACGTATTTAAACGCCGGCCACGTGTGCATGAGGTAACCGTGCTGAATACTGCGTCATTGACCTAATTAGGTGTGACTGAATTATCATATACAAACGCTAAGCCATATTCAGTTGTAAATGATGGTCGTCTCAAGAAGAGAAACAGCAACCATTCTGTTAATTTCAGTCGATAACTTTACGTCTAAGGCTTCCGTTCTGCTTGAAGCCACAAAAATCGTTGAACTTGATCGATACTTAGATTATTGAGAGAGGCAAATTGGTTAGCGCATGTTTTTCACATGTTAACATCATTTGTTAGTCCTATTGATCAGCCGATGCTGTACACTACTACTGTACTTCGTGAGAGCACATATTAAGTCTAGTGCGTTGTGTTCTTCAGTGATTCCAATTTGTCTATTGCAAGGAGCACGACATTTTTACAGCATTGTCAGTCGCAGGACTGTGTTGGACGAGTGAAATCAGCTTGATGGTGGTTAGCTGCAGTTTGGCCATGTATGCATCCGAGCATCTGTAGTATTCTGTCAAAATGGTCTGTCTGTTACACTGCACAATTGAAAAATTTGGACAGTACAATTATGGAAACGTCTCGTAAATACTGTCTGTTCGCAGCATTGCATTGTCATACTTGGTCCACACTATGCTGGAAAAGGGGCTATGTTTCGATGCTGGTTGTGGTTGGAGCTGTTTGAATTTTGTGTTCTGATTGACTTAATTCATTAATCTTATTCTTATCTTCACAGTGTGATCGTCAGTCATTTGTTGAGAGGATGTGCCTGATAGCTGTACGTTTGGTTAGGCTCTGCATAGGCAAGCTATGTAAAACGACCAGTAGGCATTAATTCATTGCAGTGCCACGCTTATCGGAACAGCTAACTAAGTGGTGTTAGGGTTAATCATGGAGTATTAGAGGACGATAGTTCGAACGAGCGGTTTTTGAAGCCTCATCTCTCTTGGTGACTTGTTTGTGCGTTACCTTCACAGTCGATTTCCTCTCTCCGGATTAAAAGTTACCTGGAACTAGCAAAGGCTTGGCTATCCGTACACAAACAAACAGTCGTAAACGCGGTGATCCGAATGACTGGCAGGTAGTCAGTCCCTGTTTAAAGACGTTTGCGGTTTGGAAGATGCAGTTTGGTCTCGTGGCTGTGGAAACGAGAATAATTGATTTCGTGGTTAATAGGATGGTCTCTTGTTTGCTCAGTCGCATGGAAATCCTGGAACAACTAAGAGGTCTGGTGGACTCAACCCGTTATCGAGATGGAGCAAGCCGTTGCTACCGGGAACTCTCGAAGGCTTTCCATCTTATCCGAGCAACTAATAGCAGGAAGCCAGGTGTGAGCGAGTTAGTCTGAGAAGCCAGTGGTGAATTTTGGACGCTGAGCTGAGCACTTCCAACAGCAGTTCAGCTTGACATCCGCGCCACTGACTACGTCTTCCGGCCGTGTCTGTGCTCATTTATCTGTTGATGTTCTCCGTCTTCGGAAACAGAAGTCTCACTTGAGGTCAAGTTACTGAAACATCACAGGGCACCCAGTCCAGACGAGCTCCTTTCTGTTCCTTTTTGCACATGAATACCCAGCCTTAGTTAAAGTGTTGACGACTCTGCTCCCGAAATGTGTTTGAGAATTGTGTGAAGATCCTGAAAGCAATTTACTGTCAGACTTCAGACGGAGTTAGGACTTATGACAGCGTATGATCGACCTTTAGCATCTGAAGTTGGGTGCGACAAAGTTGTCCAGCCTGCTTTTTCCTATTCCAGTTTGTAGTAGACGAGATCCTGGAGTGTGCCCTGACAGACTGCAAATATGATGGTGTTTAATTGTTCTCAGGCAGCATTCGACTTCGAGACGTAGAATATGCAGACGACGTCGCTGTAATCTGCGAGGGATCATAGGAGTCCAGAACATGTTAAACAGAACAGAGGCTTTAGTTCGTCAATTTGGTATGTTTTCTGCACCCATTAAGTGCGAGATGGTGTTGCGAGATTGACGGGAATGCTACCCAACTCCTGCTGTGCTATCTAGTGGTAAACGGTTGGGAGTAGTTGGGAAGTTTATGTACCGTGGGAGCTGTATCAGCGCTAGTGGGAATGTTTGGTGAGATGGCAGATCGCACAGCGAAGGCTTGTATGGCGTTTGCCGACATACACCATCTGTGACTTCGGTATGATGGTAGTCTTTTTGAGAAAGACCGAGTGTACAGTGCCAGTGTAGTAGCAGTCCTATTGTGTGGTTTCGAAACCTGGTGTGGAAGACGTTCATAGAATATCCGTTTCCGACCATCGATGTCTCCGAGGCATTGGCGCTGTGTAGCAAGGACACCGTGTCATCACTGACTAAGTTTACTGACGTGTTGTCGGGACGGATAAACTCTGTAGACTATTGAGCCTACTGATGTCGTTCTACAGGCTTCTTTGGCTTGGCCACATGTTACCAGTGACAACTCATCGCCTTCCACATCGTGCTTTGTTTGTGATTGTTGGGTTAGGCTGGATGCGTCAGTCTGGTAGTCAGCGTACGACTTGGGTTCGGAGTATGAAGGCACTCACTGTGAGGCTTGCTCCAGTAGAGGGTTCTCGGATTGGTGGCTAGAGTTCGAAGGACAATGCACACTTTTGGCAGAGGACATTGTTTGATATGACGAAGAATAGGAGTCAGTGGTTTTCGTGTTGCGAGGTTCCGCCTGAATTGTTCTTGTTTCTTCTTTGTCTCCCTGCATTTTTAAAATCTGACTCAATATCTTTTTTCTTCTTACGTCGTGTCATGTTTGCCACTCCATGTTGTATTTACGTTTTATTTTTATGTGTAGCTTTTTGGTTGCTCCCGTTAACATTTACCTTTTTGTTATGTTTTCTTTCTCGTTATTTATTACTCTGTGACATCTTGCGTCACAGCTGGGTACTGGAGATTCTTCAAGTGCGAAAGTTTAGAGAGGACTAATCGGGATAAAGTGGTTGCAGACTGGTGACTGTTTATTTGCTGGATAGTACGTCAATGCATTATCTGAACTAATCGCAGTTACGTGCTTTCACTTTCACGACTGCAGATAGGGTTGCTCCTGTCGTCTGGCAGCGGACACTCGTGTAAATTCTGAAGTCCAACACTTACGCTTATCTGCTTATCGTTGTCTTGTTCTGTTTACCACTCCTATATCCTGCTAGTGCATACTGCGGTTAGGCGTTTTCTGCATTCCATTGTTAGAACAATCTGTTATTTCATTGCGATTCTGCACAATTTTCGAACCATGCAGTGTCCAGTTTGCTATAACTAGCGCAACTTTAAAAAAAGTTTTGGTCTCTGTCTTTTTTCTCCAGTACTATTTTAAGTTAGAGCCAATTTTTGGTTTGTACCACACTTCAGTTTTTACTCAGTTCATGTGCATTCTTGTCGGTCTTCCATCACCAGTGTTAACCGACGCTTTAATTGTTGTTGTAATCTCCACCTATTTCCTTCCCATTCGTCATGACACTTACAGGTATGTGGACTATATCAGCGCATTGAGCTCTACAGATGTTCGTTGGCTTCTAGAAACGATTGACTATCCAGAGGGCATTCACGACGGCCCTCCTTGCAGAATTCCGAAGGAGGAATTTCGTGAGCTATTCGGTAGGTTTCGCATCACCTCACTGACACCTCTGGATGTTTCTTCTGTTTTGTATGGGTAGACTGTAGTTGAGTACCGCTGATTAGCGTGATGTGATGGTGTTTCACGCATCCTGAAGTCAACAGGACCTCATCGTTGTTGGTGCCCATACGTACGCTGTTAGGTTTCAGTCGTGATCCCACCCGGTGGAACATACGTCCAGGTTTAGGTCACCTAATTGCGCACAGCTGACAGGCAACGACGTATTAGAATATGGTGATATAAAAATGGATGCAATTCCGTTTTCATGTTTAGTCTTCTTTGTGAATCTGTTTTGTAAAGTTTAGCCAAACGAAAAAAGAGGATATTGTTTCCTACAAGTGAATGATTCTCTGCTATGTTGATTGCAGCGGGCGCTGTTAAGAGGAACTGAAAATTGGATGATAATTGATCGACATCTAAGGAGCCAAATGTTGATAGCACGTTCTCCACTTCGCGCGCATATTTTACTTGTTGTCTAGCACCCGACGTATGTCCAGGTGCAAGTTTGTTGGACCGCTCGGTTTTTTTAAATAAATATTTACATTCTTTTTAATCCCGGTGCACTCTTTTCGGGATTCGAAATACTAGTGTACATCAGAATGTCATAAATAGGACGGAGATATGCCCATTTCTAATTGACTATGAGGAAAATAGGAAAAAACAGCGGCATCTATCCTATTTTCTTCCATTTGAAACGAATGTTGTTTCCTCACAACGGCGGCTTTAGACAATTGCCCACGTTCCCTGTTTATGCCCATGTTGAGTGGTTTTAGGATCTCACACTACCATTTTCTCTTTTGACTTGACATACCTATTATTCACTTCACATACGTGTTTTGTTTTTAGTTTGAAAAGCTAATTTGTGGATACGTTTTCCTATTTCCGTAGATGCAAATTTCAACTCCGTGTTGCTCTGTCAAACTGATTTTCAAAAACGACTTTTCCAAGATGCTCAATACTGCTTCACCTACATCAACCTATTGACTCGGAAGACAAAAGCTTGATGGCTCGATCACAGGAACCTTTGCAACCAATGATTGATCTTTTGAACGACTTGTTACAAATCGTTATATCGTCTACTTACGGTTATGTGCTCTTTCACGTTTTTCTTTTCTGTAGTCGAATCTATTTGTATTTTGCTATGAACAGATTAACTACTCATCATTCTGTATCTATTTTCTATTCCTTCAGGGGATTTTTGTGTGATTCAAACAACAATTTTTCACATTAATACAGTTGCTTGACTCTACTTCATCCATAACACTTGAGTACTATTAGATTTTGATTTGTGACTTTAGGAAAACGCCAGCTGGTTGTATGTCGACCAGACTCTTTGATGAACACTTCCACTTGACGTTTCTGCAACTCATCAGCAAGGTCTCTTTTTCAAACTGGAGACAGCGGCATGACGTTCATTCATTCACCTACGAACACTGTCAAAAGATAGGCTGGATAATCTCAATTCCCCTGTTTCTTCACTTCCGACATGGTTGAGGTTATCAGTTGGTGGTGAAGGGGCACCCGTTCTTTTATGTTGAAGATCGAGTAAATCGACTGAAGTGCTGCGAGCCACGTCAATCTCAGTTTCATTTAAAAGTTTACCTTCGGACACCATGCTTCATATAAAAAAAAATTACTCGACACAGTGTCCAATTGCCCTAGCTAGAACACTTTCTGTTCTCATAAATTGAAATGCGTGCGCCGTTTTTGTTTGGCCTACTGACTAGTCAGCACCCATCACTGCCCCAGAAGGTGTCGAGGAAAGTTTTCTGCTAGTTGTCATTCCCACTGACCATCAGTGAAATGGCTGATAGCTTGTTAGGTCTCAGCGCCACACACGGCGTAGTATCGAATCCACCGACTATCAATATTTGTTGGAATAGTAGGCCTCCACCTTGGTGAATTATTGTTAGTTTGTAGGCTAATCACAAACGGATGATCTACTTCGTTTTGTGAGGGCAGAAGTTGCACCACGTAACTTGCGTAATTCCTTCTAACCCCGTTATCTGGCGAACAAGTAACTGGACTACCGGTTTGCCGTGGCCCATGATTCTGACGTTCATTAACGGTTTGCCGGTTAGATTCCACAATGTACATCCTAGTGATGGAATCCAGCAAGGCCAAGGTGGTCTGCCTTTTTCGCTGGTGTTACAGTCGGGCCTGTTGGTCAACAATAAATGGGCGTCTTGTAGGCTTTACAATTATTTTGATGTAACCAATTTCCCATTAGAACGACTAGTCATCGTCTTGGTTTATTCTTGTGTTCGCGATATGAGCGGTGTTCAAGGAACGGAGCGGTGCAAGGTCTATACAAAGTGGTGGAATCTGATCGGACTTGAAACTCACGAAAATAACTGAATCCAGATGGTGATGAGTCAGATTGCTACCACTCATCATCATCTCAACGGTTTTAAGTCTGATCAACAGGTACTGTGGGTCGGACCGCCGCTTACCTTACTAGAGACGTGAGATATCCTAGAAGAAGAAAATGCCAGTGAAAAGGTATAAAAATATGGGAATGCGACAGCTGCGATCAATTGTGGGTGATGTTCAAATTGAAATAAACTAAATACCCGACTATTCATCAGTAATATAAAAATAATAGCGGAAGAACTAGAAACGTTTCTAACCAGCAATTTGAGTGATCAGAAGGGCACCAGTTACACAGGGGACAACTCGGTTTACGCAATGGGACAGATAGTTCTTTCGGATTGTTTGCTTTAGCGTGAAGGGTAGTGGTTGTGCGCCGAACGGTTGATTGAGAGCGTTCGCTTTTTCTCCCACTGAAGTCTATGTCGCACCTACTGTTTTGTAGAACGAAGTTAATATAGTATGCATTCGTAGCATTCTCTCATCTCCACAACAGTATTCGGATCTTTTAAGTTTTGTAAGTCCGTATGAAAACGTTGTCAGTTGTATCAGTTGCAGAATCGTGAAGGAGCCTCTCACAATATTCAGTAGATAACCGGCCGTAAAATGTGTTACCTTGTAACGTCGGTTCCGCTCAATGATCACGTATTTGGTGTTCGCAACCTCTAACTCAACCCATTTTGGCAGAGGAATGACTAACACGGTCTAATGTGCATATCATGAAAAGTGCTTACGGGTCTCAAAAACAGTAGAAAACTTAGAGTTTCGAGTGCCACAATCCAGGACACCGACCCTATCTACATTGACTAGCCTCCCTTTTCTACGTCAACTTCTCTATCCTCCTCACACCTTACACCAGTCAGCCGCGAGACGGGTAAATGTATTTCGGTGTGGCAGCCTAGTAGCTAACCTAAACATCTAATTTTGTGCATACTAAAAGATTGATCACCATCATTATCATCATAGCAGCCACGAGCCTGATCAGAGGGTACTGTGGCTCGGGCCGCCGTTCAACTCAACAGTGACGTGGAATATCCTAGAAGAAAACACTACTAAGAAGTTTGAAAATTATTAAAAGAAGACTAAGCAGAAGAACTGGGAATGGTATGGATACAGGTACGCCATTGACTGCGACACATCGCCATCTCGGATAGCGTCTCTAACAAACGGTTTGAGCGATCATCCAGGCAGGCGACACCTACCAAATCTGCTCAGTGGAGCAGTCAGTATCTTTATATTTCGTGACCACGTTGTTGCTTGGCGATCAGGTGGTTTCACCCAACTGTTAGTGGTCTCGGTATATAATGCCCGGTACGGTAAACGATCAGATGACATACAGAGTACGTGACCCAACCATCTCAAGCTGTATACCGTGATTAGTTGACCGCGCACCTCGAGCGTTCCGGAATACGCGCTGGTGAACGGCCACATTGCTCCCGCGATCAGTCCACTTAATGTGGGCTAATTGGCGGAGACAACGATGGTCAAACACAGCAAGTCTGTTGATATCTTCTTTTTGAACAGGCCACGTTTCCGAACAATAAAGCAAAATGGAACGGACACAGGCATTATATATCCTTCCTTTCAGCGACAATCGGACGTTTTTCCGACGCCACAGATGACGCAGTTTGTCAAAGGCAATTCGTCTCTATGATGTCCTCGCTGATATCTCATCAGCAATATTACGACCAGACGATATGGTGCTACCCAAGTATTGGAAAGTGTCCACAGTCTCATGCGGATTACCTGTAATAAAGAAAGTAGGGGTTGAAGTGCCCCTGTCTTGTAGCAGCACTTTGCACTTTGAAGGTGCGAAGTGCATTCCTTGCAAACCAGCTCGGTCATTCACCTTGTTTAGTATGGTGTGCATGTCTTCGGCAGAAGGGCTGAGTAAGACGATGTCGTCCGGGTACTCCAAATCGGTCAATCTAGCACCAGGAAGAAGCTTAACACCATGCCGACTGGATTCGCGAAGCACACCCTCCGGAATGTCGTCCATAACAGAAGTGAACAGGAAGGGGCAAATCGGACACCCCTGACGAACATCACTAAAAGTGACGAACGCCCGAGACAGTTGACCGTAAACGCTCACTCTGCTTGCAGAGTGTGCACACAGTGATCTCAATAGATTCACGTATTCCCTTGGTACTCCCATGCGGAGAAGACAGCTCCAGATAACATAACGAGCAACTGAGTTGAAAGCAGCTTTTACGTTATAAAACACCACGATCGTCAGCTGTCTGTAACAGTGCCGATGTTCCAAGATCCGTAGCAAGGTAAAAATGTGATCAACGCACCCTCGACCAGATCGGAATCCTGCCTGTTCTTCACGTATCTGGCTTTCTCTGGGCTTAGTGAGCCGACATAAAATGAGTAACTTGAACGCAAGTGACACCAAACTGATGCCTCTGTGATTGTCACAAAGACTCCAAGCCCCCTTTTTGAAAATGGGAATTACTGTTGATAGGCACCAATTGCGAGGCACCTATTCAGTCTCCCAGATCGTCTGAAGGAGTTTTGTCAGTTCCGATATCAACCTCTCTCCACCATCCTTGAGAAGAGAAGGAGAGAGGAGGTATGGTCCAGCAGACTTATTACGCATCAGTAACTCGAGCCCTAGGACCACTTCTGCTTCCGACCTAGGGCCATCTGGAATGCAATAACTGACCATTCGGGTCCCGTCGTCCATAAGGTCTGGTTGAGGCTGCCTGGACTGTTCTTCAAAATGTTCAGCCCATCTATTAAGTAGGCACGATTGATTGGTGATAAGTGAACCGTCTTTTTCACCTATGGTCTCACTTACACCAGTACAACCACGAATCAGGAAAAAAACTGTTATTCCCAGATATAAGGGCTTTTTCCATCTCTTTCGACTGTTCGACCAAGTAGTGCTCACGGTCTTTGCGCAAGCTTTTAGTCAGCTTGCGTTTGTTCTCGATGATCGTCATCATATTCCTAACCAGGCGAGATCGAGCGACGCTTGTTCATTAGGTTTAATGACGTGACGAAAGTGCATTTATCTCGCAACTGAGTAGCTCCTTCGGAACATGCCTGTTCACAGCATTTTTTCATAGCTTCGGTGGTTTGTTCGCAGTGTTCATTAGGATCCTTCATCTGACTCGAACTGGGCAAATTTCTCACCAACGGCTCCTGGTAAACGTTCTTTGCACTCTCCTCGCTCGAATGCCAGTTGGGTGCCTTGCATTTACGAGCGTGTGTTTTCCGGGCAAATGACAGAACGGGTGGTTTCTCCAAAGGGCACAACATTCCTTGACAGAGTGGTGCCATCTGTAACTGACTACTATATGATCCAACTGTGTCCACGGCTGATAAGCACACGGTAGTCTCCGTGTATCACAGTGCTTTGTCCTGTGTTGGAATGCGGTGCTCGAAAATTGAGACGGTCGAATGCGCACAGCTGTAGTAGTCTTTCGCTACTGTCGGTGCGTTGTGAGCAGGCACCAAATATACCCCCTAGCCGCTTCTCACCCGGAAGAAGACGACCAAGCTAAGCATTAAAATCGCCCCTAGTATGCTTATGTCTGAGTGTTTAGTATGCCTCAAAAGGTCATCGAGGACATCGTAGAGTGCATCTTTGGTAGAATCCAACGACAGTCCGTCAGAGCGTACACCGATTTCTGACTTGCGTCGACAGACTCTAACCGACGTATTGAGTTTGACAGCGCACAAGCGACTGTTCATTGGATGCAGTCGAGCAAACATTGTTGTGCTCTAGGACTCAGTGCGATTCCCACTCCAGCTTGACCGCGAGATTCGGCTTCGGTGTCACCAGAAACCATGAGATTGAAGCGTTTGGATCGACAATTATCTAGAGGTTAGCTTAAGGGGATAACTGTGCTAGAGTCGTAGACTCGTATCTCTGACACACAGCACACATCAAGTTCCAGTCTTGAGGGAGCATTATCCAGAGCAGCTTGCTGGCCGACTTGTCGGAAAGTGCGAACATAGAAAACGTCAATGTTTACCAGTTGTCTTGGTCTCAGAAAAGAATTATTGGCCGAAATCATGGGAGGTGAAATAGTTGGAGAAAGTCGTATTGGGTGAATAATATTACTGTCGGGAGAACGATAACTTCTGATACTTCCCGGTCGTTTATGCCGTGGAAGAGGGTTGATTTGAGGGACCTCACTCTCATTCTCTGACTCAAAGTCTGACTTGCAAGATAACGGGATACAGGTTTCTCTTAGGGGACCCTACCCGGAGCCAATGACTCAAGAGTCTGACTCACTTGGCAGTGAGGGACTTGCCTAGCTCGAGGGCGGAGTGAATAAGACATTGATGTCTCATTCTGAGCACTGCTGAGCGCAGTGGATGTACTCGAAGCTACATCAGGCTTTTGAGATATGCTAGATGTTTTTCGACCGTACTGGATAATACGCCGGCTGTCACGGTTAACCGTTGGGCGTTCGGAGTGCTCTTTGTTTGAGGGTACCTTTTCTAACTCCCTTCTTCCTGTTACGGAAGACAGCAGTGCCGCAACTATAAAATAGTTCTGCTGTATGCCCATAGGATCGTGCCTCATTACCTAAGCACTCCTATGCGGTCAGTAGTGCGACATACAATCCTATGAGTGTAACTGCTTTTCGTCTGACTGCTCCCCTTTGGTCTGTCTGACAAGGTTGCACCTGGAAGGACCGGTGTCCTAGTGAGCATAGCCCGCCGGCTCAAAGCAGTACACAAGCCCGACCATCTCGCCAAGGTAACAGTATGAGTCAGGATTAGATGTATTTGTCTGACATTGGTGCAAAATATTCATTTCCTAATTTCATCGTTCTTTGTCTGTTGGTGCCACTCGATAAATACCATAAAACGTAGACATCGGTGGGCAGATAGCTGAAGATGGTTCATGTCATGTACTATCAGTCTTCGCGACTGTAAACCAGCTGCCTTCACAATCGTTTGATATAAGCTGACTTTAATCTTGGGGGAAGTGTCTATCTGTCAGCAGTAATGTCTCAGAGTAATAAATTTAGCCCAGGACTTGGAGTTATTAGATTTCGTTTCACTTGTCATACCTGCATCAATACTGACTGCTTTCTAAGTACATAAAGCGATAAACAGGATCCATTACATCCTTATGTATTATTGAATCTGTATATTTGCGACAATTCTTCAGAAGCGTTTTCCACTTTGAGACTTTAGAAGCGCATTTCAAAAAATGTGCAGACGATTTGCCTGTGCTTAGCGATGTCTTTGCTGCTTGTTAATGGTCAGACAGTGACATCTTGTCAGGACGATGAAGACCAGTCAGTCTTCCACCAGGATGATGATCACTGAGTGCATTATGAGTGGCGTAAGCAGTCCTCCGTTATTCAATCTATGACCAAATTAAACGGCGCGTTCCTTTCTCGATGCGGAAGCTTTTGGACAATTTGCCTGAGCTAAATTATGAAACGACATGCCCGATAAACCTTGGTTATAATGTTATCAATAAAGCTTAATGTTACAATTCTTTTATCAACTGTTGATGGGACCATTAGTTTTTAATGAATTAGAACAGTCCGTAATGAAACAATCGATTTTTATTTATAGGCCTTTGTTCCGGCTGAACCATCCTATCCGAGTTGGTTCGTTGGTGTGTATGTGAAGACGTGTGAATGAGAGCGGGACGTCTACGAATACGCGCACCGTTTATTTCGGTCACTGACTGTTGATCAAAAGCACACGGCTGTGCCGTGGGTCACGGCCTATGCAGGGCCTCGACCGCTCTGTTATATAGGGTTGGGGTTTGGGGGCTGCGCAATCATTCACATCGCTGAGTGAAAACATTATTGAAAGTGTGATTAGCGAGAGTGTATCCGAGTGTTTGTTGTCTTCTCACGAATTTTCATCGGTTTTTCTCTTTTCATTAATTTATGTTCGGTTATGGATTTTCCTGTTTGTTGATCGTCGTTTGGATCAGCAGCACTCTAAGCCATGATATCGTTGGGCTTGGTTTGCTGCTGAAAATGTGAAGCATAGAGCAGGGAGCCCAGTCGAATAGAATGACTAATTTTCAGGACGATAAGTCACAGCGTGTAGCTATAGCACACGAAACGTTGCATAATTCTCCCTAGTAAAATCGGTACAGCGTTCAGCAATACTGTTTTCTTTAAGTCTCATAAGATAGTAAGGTTGCTCGTGTATTGTACCGAGTAGACTAAGCGCAATTAACTGTCACATGCAAAGTAGGTGCTGATTTGGAACAATACTATGAATCAATCCACGCATCAAACATCTTGACTAAGCGATCACACAGGTGTTCAGTAGGAAGCGATGCGCAGATGCGGCAGTATGGGCGGTTGGTCAATGCCCAAGTAGACAGCACAAATTCACGCTCACAAACAGATCAGCCTAGATTGTCCGTGTGCATCAGATCTAACAACGAAGTGAAAAAAACTTACTCCATCAGTGTTATCAGGAAGACTACGAAATGTTAATGGCCCCTAGTTATGGATCGAGAAGGCTGCATGCTGCTCTAGTGGTAACGATTTAATAACCAATATGATGTAGGCATCACCGAATGCTTTTTTCAATGTTGGTTACTTTATTCCTCACGTTGAGTTCAGAAATTTGAATTACGGTGTCTCGTTCCAGTGAATCTAATGTGTGTGATGTAGATGTCAGAACATTGTTAATATACGCTTACGTTTTTCGACGGTTTGCAGTTGCTTCACTAGGAATCTTGAAGGTGTCTCCTTCATAAAATCGTCTGATTCATAACAAATGCAGAAACTTTTTATCACCATTGGCTGGGAAAATAATAGTTTTGAGGAGTTGGAAAATTACAGCTGACTTTCAGCTGAATTTAAGTACATCTTTCTAATCTGTGCTGCACTCAAGTATTCTATTACACGCAACCATGTGTTCGTAATACTTGGAATAAGGTGGTATATTGTAATACTGGTAAATAGAGACTTCCAATAGCCCTAGAAATGGGTACTCGGATTGAAGCTTCTCACGCAAGTAATAAGGAGAATACCTCGTAATGGTTGCATTAAGCAGTTCATATTCATGAGACAAGAAGCCAAATTTATGGACGTACAACAGTATTAAAGAAATCACAGTCACTCATTGGCTGGTCGTATTAACACACACAAAGTCACAAACTGAACGTTAATTGGTGCAATACGGAACAAATAAATTAGCGAGTAACGGAAGTCGTAACATTGAGATTGTTTGTCCAATCCCGATGTAGTAAGTTTAACGTGACTTTTGGATTGGCTCCCTGTTAGATTCCCTATCGTGTTGCGGTTTGGATAAGCGATAAATCAAGTAGATTTTCACTACACACATCTCTGGGACCGGACTGGAACACTCCACGCTCGTACTGAAAAGACAGCCGTCATCATGCTACAAGCTTTTATCTACAATGTTACATGAATATACACTGAGAAGATTACATCGGCACTGTCATTATAAGTCGATGGCTACTGCACACACGAAATTGCAAGATGTGAGCAGAATAGTCCGTTTTTGACCAAAAACTTGAAGCATGAAGATAAATGTAATTATTTTGTTCAGTCCAACCGCACCTTGACGTTACGGTATTGAGTTGTTTAGTTGACGCACTCTCAATGTTGTTGTTGCGACTGCTAACAAGTTGACCTTTTGTCATCCTACTCTCCTATACATTACTGAAAGTTTGCTTATTTCTGAAAACCAATGTTTATTCTTTACTGTCAAACTTAGGAATTGCACAACACTCGCAACTGTTGCATTCTCGCTCACTTTTAAATCAGCCGTTTCGAAAATCAGCCCTACTCTCAGGGTATATTTTTGTTAGACTGAAGGTTTCCTTTTGAACTGACGATTATATTTTATACATGTACGATACTCAAACTGTA
This sequence comes from Paragonimus heterotremus, assembly GCA_013368495.1. Taxonomy (NCBI): domain Eukaryota; kingdom Metazoa; phylum Platyhelminthes; class Trematoda; order Plagiorchiida; family Troglotrematidae; genus Paragonimus; species Paragonimus heterotremus. The sequence goes on along the minus strand of LUCH01004347.1, from coordinate 30,099 downwards.
GGTGTCACGTATGTGCTCACATTGGTTACTGTGGTGACAGTGGTTCATATGTACGTCGCTGTCAGGATTTGAATCGCGATCACGCTTCTATGCAGCAGCTTCGTTATCAAATACACTCGCTCATGAGTAATTTACCTGATAAATAGTTCGGCAGATTTGATAATTTAAAAAAGATCCAATTGCGAAAAATCTGGACTTCGACTTGATTCGAATCAGCAGCAGAAACAACACGTCCAAACGCGGTAAATGCTGTACCAGCTGAGCTACGAAGCCAGTTTCCGAAACAGTTTGTAGGCATAACTCCAGTGCACACCGCTTCCGCAACTTTGCATTTGATAGCCAAAACATCACCCCCCCATGCACTCTGTTCATATGGTAATAAACACGTGCCCATTGCTGTACATGTTTCTAATGTAAGCCATCCGGGGGGCAAGTTCACAGCGGCTAAAATGGTTCGGAACTTCTTCATCAACAACATTTAGAACGTCTTCCAGAGAGACTGTGAGTTTGCTGAGGCATTTGATAATATTGAACTTACAAACTGTTCCTCAGAGTTGTCTAACCCAATGTATTAGTCTATTAGATTATCTTAAATATACACATCAGTCAAATATGTTGGCATTTGATCTCGTGTTGCTCGAAACGTAATCCGTATACTTTGAATCGCATAATCGAAGTCGTTCTGGTAGTTCAGCCTTATTTATCGAATTGCTCTCCCATCTCGCGCTTAGTGTTTAGTAGAGGCGCTTTAATGACAGTTTGATCATGGCATGTTACTAAGTTAATTGTGGGTGAGATGTGGAATCATTAAACAGGAGGATTTTCCCATGTTGCAGGTTATGTTGCGTGCTGTCATTAAGAGTTTGGAACTAATCGTCGTGTATATGCCATACCATTGAAGACTACCGATTTACTTGAAAACTGGAGTTGCTTTAGGTGAGATCGTTGTTCTTAGTACATTTTAGAGTCCCCGTCTACCCGCCGAAGGGGGTCTTCGACTTCTATCCTGTAGCAGTGAATACCAAAATACGGTATTTAGCTATTTTACTGAAACTAAATTTATCATCTTCAGTTACAAGAGCAACTCTAAAAACGTGCATAAAACAGGAACGTCTGTGGATAGAGTCAATTAGCCTTCAGTAGAATCATCTGCTATCTCGTCGCTCGGTATTAGGCAGAGGAGGCGATGAGATCACTGAAACAAATAATCATTCACTACCTGCGCGAAAATCAGCCTGCTGTTGTTCTCACGCCAACTTTTATTTTTCGAGGCAAAGCTAGTAATTTTTGTTTGCTAGTCGCGAGAACCAGCCGTGTTTCATCAACCACATGGTGCAAATTTCTGCCCCATGAATGTGTGTCGGTCCGTCTGCCACAGATTTTATGCTTTAACTGGCTCAGGCCTAGTCTGTTTGGTTCACAGTGGTTTCACCTGTGCCCCGTGACAACTCCGTTTGGCTAGAACTTTCATCAGTGGGGTACGTTTGTTGTGGAATTCAGTCATTTCAATTCTGTTGGTCAGAGGTTGGTTTATCCCGTCATCCTTAAGACAGTAAATTAGTTCTTGTATTGTAGCGAGTAGACTATGCAATTGTATCATGTACTTAGAGACAGGTATAAGCATTTTGGTGTGGCGAATAGGACAGGTGCACGATAAACAGCTGCAGGCCACAGCAGGTAGACAAAACTGCGCGGTAAAGCGATAGACCGTAGAAGCCAGATAAGCGTCAGCTGGATAAAAATCGAATTTCCAACCAGGAAGGTCACATGACCCAATCCAATCAGACATAAGTGAGGGGATGGTTACTGGCCTGTTGACGTGTCATGAGCAGGCCAAATGAACGGGCCGGCAGCACAGATACACACACGTTCTGCCAGAAGTCACACGCGATATGTGGCAAAATGCCTTTTAAGTGAAACTGGCGGTAAATGTAGCCAAATTTTCGTGAACATGAGCAGTTTTATAAGGTAGTTGCAGCCGTGTGACCTAATCTGCGCGTTCGGATTGTCGTCAACCAAATCATGCATGCACGCACGTCCCCCCACTGTCATTCAACCCTACATAATCAATGCTGCGCTGACTAACGACATACACTGAATCGGGGTATTGTGTCAGTCACGCGTAACACTCCAACACATTCAACAACACTACCCCCCCCCACTGGACTGTGAATCGTACCACTCCTGATATTTTTGATGACCTAATTAACGTGTTATAATTTTTATACATAATTCGCACTTACTCTATGTAATTGTAAAAGCCTGATGAAAATTACCGAAAACAGCTGTTTGGAAGATTGATTTATTATGAATCCGACGAGAATCTGGAGAGGACTATTGTGATCTATTAAACAGCCGGCAAAGACTCTTACCAAACCACCTAAACGCAGTACCGCGTCAGACACGGATTTCCTCCTCTTTCTCACTCTATTTGTTTGTTCCTGCTCCTCGAGCGTTCGTAAGTACACACGTGCATTTGAGCAAATCAATCTCCCACCTAGGCAAATGATCCGTAACACACCAATAAATACTCTGTTGAGTAGTAGGGGATTTTGGTTTTCATATAGATTGAATATCGCCCACAATTGATCGCAGCTGTCGCATTCCCATAGACCGTCCAATCGGCCGCTTTTGAAAAGATGCACTAGACTCGAATTTCGCTCTCATCAGAGTTCGTCAGTAGTGTATATCCTTGCCGTTGCCGGGACTAGAACTTCGGTCACGCTTTCGTGCTCTGTTCACGGGACATTTTCGCGGATGTGCAACATTTTCCTTCCTTAAAACGTGTCGATATTTTCTTTATGGACACAGTTATTTCATATGGATTGAACATCACGCACAATTGATCGCGGCTGAAGCACTCCGGTAGACTTTTTATTCGGCTCTTTTCGTAAAAAAAGACACATTCGCTCTTGTTAGGACTCGTCTGTAGTGCATGTCCCTATCACGGCTGGCACTGGAGCTCCGATCAAGCCTTAAGAAGGTAACCACGTTGACCACTGCACCATTCCTCTCACATTAGGCACGATTGAATCATCATATGTGAACGCTCAACCACATACTTTTGCGACTAGTGCTCTGATTGCCCGATCGCCTAGAGAGGAGACACAGTAAGTGTCCCATTAACTCCAGCCGATCAGTCCTCGACTGGGACTTCTGTGCAAATTTAAATCACGGAACTTATTAACTCATTGAGCGATATTTTGATTATTGATGAGTAGTAGGGTATTTTGGTTTGGCCACAATTCTAGTCTCGGCAGTGGCAAGAATATGCACTACTGACGAGCTCTAACAAGAGCGAAACTTGAATCTAGGTGCTTCTTTTCGAAGGGGACTGACAGGGAAGTCTATGGGACTGCGATCAACTGTGTGTGATCTACTATCAATCAGTAATGAAAATTAAATAGTCGTCACAGGTTATCTTAAAAATTCCACGTGATTTGACTACTTTTTTGTACTCCATCAGTAGAATGGAATAGGTTGGCACCACTGAAATTGTGAAACATTAGAAGACACATCGGAACTACCTAGGCTCTACTTTAATTTACTAACGCAAGTGTTAAACGGTTTTGTTCAATATTCTTGTGCTTGGTAGTAATCAGAATACTTTATCCATATCGGTAATTGACGAACGAATGTGAATTTGCAAACGATTATCTGAGTGACACAGATTCACATGGGTTTATTTCAGTTGATAATCGATCAGCGACTGGTGAGATACTGCAATCTGTCTAAAGTAAAACAAACGTCTTAATCGATATGCCGGTTGAAATAAGCTAACCAATGTGGAACTCAAATCACGTCTGGAACAGCCGACAGTTGCAATCAGCAACTATAATATGAGAATGTCTGTCGATGACATTTAAACCCAAAAAAATAAATTAGTTCACTGAACTAAAACTGATCATACTATTCACCAGATTATTGGGAAAGATAAACACAAATCAAGTTTCATATATACATCGTGAGTACGGATGATCAGACAAGCAAACAAAATGGTTTGCTAAATCACCCCGGCATTAAATACAACCGACTTGAACACGCTTAAGAAGAATTAGATTCTAGCGATGGTTTCAAGATAAAAGATGATTTCCTAACCAACTGACCTTTGATACACTTCAATACCATGTGGACCTAGCGATGTGACCCTAATACATGATACCTGCAATGTGTACTACGCGCACTTCAGTGATTTTGTGGATAAGAGCAAGGATGGCATCCATCTATATGAGACGGTCAGAACACTTTGACCCTGCCCGTGTAAAACCGCAGAGCTACCCGTATTTGCCTTGCCAGCTTCTGTACTAGATGCAAATACATGTCTATTGTATAGCGGATAAAGTTTTCTCCTCGCCAGTGACGCTGCTCTAAACAACATGCCTCCATTCGCACTACTCTTCTAGTTTTACCGCTCTACTGCCACAGTGTTTTGGATTGTGGTTTTGACACTGCAATATCCGTGTCGCTCTAACGCGTCTTGACATTAGTTATAGAGCTATTCGCGTGCTTAATAAAAACCGTTTTGTCTAGTTATCACTAGCTTATGTATTGTGGTTGATCTAACGCACCGCAGGTGCTTGGATTTTATGATTAACTGTCGTAAAGAAGATTTCCTGCCTGCTGTTGCCAACGAATTGTCTAAAACAGAAACGGGAAAGCCAAGAAATTGTTGGTTACGCTTTTAGCGAATCTTGTTATCAGATACCGCCGTAGTAATGTGCACATTCAACTACAGTCTTTATCAAAATTTGTGCAACATCTATCTTTTCTCACTAGCTTTCTGAATTGTACTGATATCTATTATCACTCATGAGTGCTACTGATTAAAAATAATCGCAGAATTTTCCTTAGATTACCTGTGAGTTTATGTGAGAGCTGATTTGGTCAGCTGACTTTCGATTTTTCTGGTGAAAGTGTATCCTGAGAAATTGAGCTTTAAACAAGTATGATAGCGCATGTATTTTCTACACTCAAGCACAGATATAGGATTAAATTAACCTAGCTATATTTAGACAGTTTTAGACTCGCAGACTATAGTGTACACGTGATGACATGTGACGCAATGTGATCAATGATTCATCATGCGAAAAAGGTTTCCGACATCTCTGTTCAAATAACTTCAATGTTAAAATATATTTCGGAATTTGCACAATCAACTTATAGAATGGAAACGCGTAAGCATTCCCTCCTGATTTGAAGAAAAAATCCTTAATTGAGCTGCTCAAGTTTTGCCCTTTTAAGAAAATATAACGAATTTGGTGTTGACAAAATAGTGTAGTGAGGGTGAGCGATCGCAGTATACTACTCATACAACTGTTATTCGGTAGTAGGACCAGAGCCAATATTTCGACATCGAACAAGCCGCAGGAAGAAATATCGGAGTACAGCATGGCCCATAGTGGTCCTTGCTTCGTAAAGGAACTGAGCATTGGCGTCTGTGGCAACGAAGACGATCTGGGACCGAGTACTGTAGGCGAATGATTGGTTTTGTTTGTGGTTCTGTTTAAACGCTTAACCGATGTGTTGGTTTGCTGAATAAACAACACTTGTACCAGTCGCGTTCTTGGCTCATAACACTAGTAAATTGGTGGCTGAAACATTATCCAAATGCGAATAAACTCAGTGTAAAATGCATCGATTGGTTGCTAGATTGAGTCTAACTGTTGATGGCGTTTGACAACGGTACAACATTTACACTATGGTGTCGCTCTTGTTCACTGTTGATTCGCCTAACATCACCAGACGGATGGTGTTATTCTGTCTCAACTACAAAATAATAGATCTAGTAAAACAAAGGATTTTGCTTGTGAATGCGTTTCAGTACGACTCGAACAACATAACCCAGTGGTCCACATATGGTGCAAACATCACTTAATGCAAAGTATTATCAAAATGTTATCGATTACTGCCTGATATGTGATATGCTCAAAATACTGACGGACTAATCACATCCGTTTATATGTTGTAATGTTGGGACAAGAGAAACACGGATAGTGTTGCATGTTTGCGAATGAATAACAGAACGAATTCTTTCTTACTGGTTCCATATTTCGCTTCCACATGTGACGAAATTTGCTGCCACATAGTATACACAAGCGGGCTACCGACAGAGTCATAACACTGAAAATGCATCTGGAACAGAAAGGTTGACAGATTGGATAAGTTATTACATCAAGTTAATCAGATATGCAATAATGTCATTCATAACCGCAATAAACTTGACCAGAAGGTACTGTGGCGCGAACAGTCGCAAACACCAACAATGACATAAAATAACCTGGGAAAATGAGGCGTTCCTAAATGGTTAACTATTATTAGAGGAAAACTAGGTGGAAGAGAGGAAAAAAACGTAAGTGCCGTGACACCGTGGATTACAATACAGTGCCACCTCGGATAACTTTTCCAGCCAGCTGTCTGAGTGATCACGAGAACGCCAACCGTACAGGCAAAACCTATTCAGTTTGCTCAACGGAATATTCAGTCTGCATATTTTGCAGACCCAATTTACTCGAACGCCATACAGTTTTATTTAAGTGTTGGTGGTCTCCGTATATAAATCCCAGCACGTTAAAATCTAAGCTGGTATGCGGATTACTTGTCTCAAATCATTGGAGGGAGTGTGACTTGATTACCTGACCAGTTGATGGCGCATCCCGAGGGTTTCGGAATACGCGCTGGCAAAGAATCGTATTGCTGGCGCGACCATTCGACTTGATGTTGATTTATTGACAGGCACAGTGATGATCAGACATAACAAGTCTGCTAGTATCTTCATCTCGAAGCATAAAACAAAACAAAACGCACACAAGCCTTATGTGCCATTCCTTTCAGTGAAAACCGGACGCCCTTAAGACGCCACAGCTAGTGCACTTCGGCAAAGGCAACGCTTACCTTTGCTGTCCTTCATGGTAAATCATCAGTTCTCTTACAGACTGGCGGGATAATGGTCCCCAATATTTGAGCTTATTGTCAATTTCAAGAGGATTGTCAGCTGCATGAAAGGACCGGGAAGCATCCCAAATTTTCGTTAGCTATATTGTAGCGGTTTTCATCCATTTAATTTTTCCCTTCTATTTTTCCATCTCTCCCACTTGTCTGCAGGATCTCGAAGGTGGCTTAATCCCAGTTAACTAGATTGCGCATACATTCCGGCGTACAAGTGTATGTGAAGTATTGAGTGTAAAATGGCCATGTTAAACTTTGGCTTCAAGTGATCAGATCACCCCATACAGGACACACCTTCCCAATTATTGTTTGTCAACCTTGGAAAGTCATGTTCAAACCAGTGTTCTCGGTTGACCTGGTTGAGATACTCAAAAACTGCTCAGACAGCAACTAATTATTGGTCAACTGGTGCAACGGTTCACTTGTCAACCTCTTTTGCGCATTTTTATGAATCACCATATACGTCTATCAATGTATACCTGTGTTTGTTTCTTTCTTACATTTGTGTGTTTGTTGTGGTTGCGGCCTGTTGTGTCAGTATGTTGCTTCAGTGTACGGTTTTCTTTATGTGAGTGCTTCTTTTCTAATCCATTTCCTTCCATACTAATGTTTTTTGTTCATCCATGAACTGGTCAACTAATCTTATCCTGTAATCCCCACAGAGCGAGAGGAAAGAAAAAGTGTTTGATCTTTCTCTGTCTTGAAGAGAACTATGATTTTCCGAACAACATGTATAGAAATTCCATTGAAAATCTTACTCATTAATCAAAGTGTACTTTAGGGTAAATCCATCAGATACCACCTAGAAATATGGCATAAAGTATACAATATTACTGTATAAATTGTTATGATATGGCAGCAGCTTGAGTGGAGACAGGTAACTAACAATCATGGAGACAACAGATAGTATTGAAGTGGCTGTGTTGATAGTGTTGTGTCGTAAGGAATTACTTGCTCGTTCAGAACATGTTGCATACTTCCGAGGCTTAAGTTGATGCCTGTTGAGAATTTCATGAGGTTCGCCTACAGGATTGTTTGAGCTAGTCCACTGTTATATTTCATCTATGATATAAAAGACACGAAAACGAATCGTCCATTTTGAAAATTGTCACAGTGGTGAAAGTCTACTCAGTTCACCGTTTATCCTAACCCCGACACCATGGAGGATCCAACAAAAGACCAACCCAAACTTCAGGTTAAAGACATTCCGTCAGGATTGGACTAAAAGCGTCATTGCTACTTCCGACGTATCCGACGACGACGCTCTTCTTGTAAACTCGGACGAATTTACAGGACTATGAAGCTCTACTCATCTTCATATTATAAGCGACTTTAACGCACCCGAGATAAATCGGGCATCAATTTCTCACCAGGAATGTGAAGACGATTTCTCGACTTCCTTATTGATGCTGATTCGACGGAGAGCGTGGACGCAACATGTCAACACCCCGGCGCGGCGTTGTCTTGGTCAGACTCCCTCTCTGCTCGACCCAGTCACCACCAATTAGATCCACCTGGTAGACAGAATGATCATCAAACCGCCACTTGGACACAGTGACTACTCTCTGCCTATCTTTGATCTTATCTGTTACTGATTACGACAACCAGTAAAAAGATCCACAGTTGGAAATTTCACTCAGGTTGTTTTTAACGGTCTGAGAAGCCTCGTGGGTTCACTTTTTCTTGACTATAGCTCCGTGGGCCTGAACTACTGCCCGTTTCAAAACGCAGTTGAGAGGGCAGACGACTTATTTGTGTCGCACAAACTGTGCACTTTCTCTTATCGGCCGCCTCTTCCGCTGAGAACACGTCGTCTCCCCGATGACCATTCCTATTTAATCGCGAAACATAAGCTTACGGGAAATTCGGAGGACCTACGCGCGTTCCACATCGTTCGAAAGAGGTGTAGACGGGAAGTCCGTGAGCACACCAAACGTGTGCGAGAAAAGGTCCTTCTCAAAGCCCGCGGAAACAAAAACTTCATATTTAGGTATATGCGACGACTGAGAAAGAATAAACCCTCGGCTCTTTCTCTGCGAATGCCTGACGAGTAGACCTTATCTGACTCCCTAGTTGTGGCTGAGTTATTCAGGGAGTATTACTCGACAGTCCACCGGTTTGGCACCCTATCCGTCGGCTGCAGAAGTTTCGGTAACCACTGGTTGCCGCTGAGTTTTTTGTGCTAGCAGTTGAAGATCTTTTATCCAAGGTCAATTCATACAATACAATGGGTCCTGATAAGATCCATCGTAGAATTCTTAAAGAAGCATCTGCTAATCTGGCAGAACCCTTTTATAAGCCGTTTAAACAGACACTCCATATTGGCACTCTCCTTAACGTATGGAAAGAGGCGACGGTCACGCCAATATTTAAAGCTGGTGACCGGCACTCTCCGGCTAGCTATCGGCCAATCAGCCTTACCAGCATCCCATGCAAGATAATGGAGAGTTTATTAAAGCGTGCCATCCTCAATCACTTCTTATCAAACCACCCCTTTTCTACTACCCTGCTTGGTTTCCTTCTTAATGCATAATAAATGTGTTCATTTTCATGGATAGTCCGACGGAGGCCAAAGACAATCGCTTCATATCAAATGCTATCTTCTTCGACTTTGCGAAGGCTTTTGATTGTGTCCCACGCTTCACATGGCCCTTCTGAATCATAAGGTTCCTCGCTGGAATACTTCTTTCCTCGGCAGTAGAACGTTTAGAGTTAAGATAAGCTCAGATCTTTCATCTCCCTCCTTCATTTCTGCATTTCCTAGAAAGTCAGTGCTGGGTCCTCCGTTATTTTTGATCCACATCAATGACCTTCCACAAAATATTTTCAGCAACATCCTCCTATATGCTGCTGACCTTAAAATCTGGAATGCCACTGATCCCAGTGCATTACAGATTGATCCCGACGCAATTAAGCGCTGGTCGGACGATTGGAGTCTTCCACTAAATGACAATAAGTCCGCACATATGTCACCCGGTGGAGATTCTGACAACGCCTTCGTGATTCATAGTGCACTCGGCAAAGTAGATCTCATGGAAATCGTTCTGGAGAAAGATCTGAGCATCTGGTTGTTGTCCAATTTACCTTTCGCGTATCACCATCAGATGGCGACAAGAAAGGGCTTTGCCGCTCATTCCCCTCATAGACAAGAGGGTTTACAAATGCTTTACGGAATTTATATAAGACCGCTCCTTGGCTATGCTAATTGGGTCGTGTATACCGGCCTGAAGAAAGACATATTAACTGCTGAGCTTGTCTAGCGTGCGGATACCAAACTAGCAACAGGCTTAAGATACGTCGCGTACGAGCTCCGACTTGAAACTCTTGATCTATATCCACTTGAATTTCAACGACTCCGCGGTGACTTAATTCTCACACACTGCTTCTTTAGAGTAGATCTCGTCGAACAGTTCTTAATCATAGTGAATGATGACGGTCGGCAAGAACAAAACAAGAAGCTTTTCAAACTTCGTCCTCGGACCTTCCTTAGGCAGCAGTTCTTTTCTAATAGAGTTATCAACCATGGGAACAGCTTTCCCTCTGAGGTCATTAACAGCGCTTACAGAGATCGTTTGAAAGCACTACTTGATTCTCATTTGCCTAAAAATCTATTATGTGAGTAGGCTTAATCTGTTCTTAGTATTTACTTTAATCCCTAAAAGCGGTGCTACACCCTGTTTTCAACGATTGCCTTTCAGATCAACAGGTGCCCGAGTTATACTGAGCAAGAAAAACCGACTGGATTCAAGAACCTTTGGCCTCTGCTTGGAACCCGTGTATCAGTCACTAGATTGCCTACACTTCCTGTTCGTTGTTAGGTTCTTTGTTTTTTATTGCACCAATCAGCGTACAGTTTGCTTTTACAAGTTCCAGTGCGACCAGTCAATGATCGAAAGTGATTTCTTTAATACTATTGTTTGTCTGTAGATGCGGCTTCTTGATACATGAATAAAAACTGTCTATTGCAACCAGTATGAGGTTTTCTGCTCATTACTTTTGTGAGGGGTTGCAACTAAAATGTGATTTATAGGGCTATTCGAAGACCCTAATTCCAAATATTGCAATCACTATGTGATATTATTGAGTTTCTTTATGAAACAAAGCCTTGAAATGGTAAACATGAAATATAGGCAAGTCACCAACCCACAAACGTACATGCGTGTGAAAATCTGCCTTGTCATTGTTACTTTTGTACTGTGCAGTTTTTTTTGACAACCCTTCGCCATCACTATTTCAAACTTCGAGCAGTAACCCTAAGAACAATGGTTTGGGTTGACGATTATCTTGACAATCATTTACAGGATAGTAGAGATGGAAAGAAGTGCATGTAAGAAGCAGATACAGAGAAAAGATAACCAAAACATCATGAGAAAGAACAGTCTACAGCATTGTGGATGCAGACTCATCGTTGACTGTGATGCACTGTCATGTCAGGAACTATTTCCATACAGCATTGCCGATGGTCACAGACACCTTAGGCAAGTAAACGGCACATACTAACATTGCACACTCGAATGGTCAAGGCCTTCGTATTCCCTGTCATCGTCATCTCCTTGCAGTTTTATAATCTTTTCCAGCCATAAGCCGCTACAGTAAACAGGAACAGTTTGACAAGCATCCTGTAAACTAACATCGTGTTTGTACAGGCCAAAGAAAATGGACAGCGGGATCACATATTTTTGTCGAACGTTAGTAGAATTACGGAATTTTAATTCTGGCAAAACTTTTGATCCAAGCCAACTATGGACTTATGCTTTGTTTAGGGATATCTTGGAAACACATTTTTTAATTGTACAGTGTATTATTCCAGCAAATCTTATCAGACAATATACATGTATGCGATTGCACAAATGTGCTGTTTAAGATTAACTTGACATTTATAAACAAAATCGGCATCAAAGCTTGACGTGCATTATTCTTGCTATAGATGCGTTTGCGACAGAGGTTCACAGCATTTGAGATCGTACATTTTGTCGTCTGATTTTCCAAGCATTCTAGCAGTCCTGTGTCACATTAATACACTTCTGGCATTCAGCATGGACTAAGAAAGGTGAAGCGCAACCACAATTGTAATTACACTATACTACCTGTTTCTCTCGAGCAACGTGTGTTGTCCAAAGTAAGTTGCGTTTGTGGAATTGTACTATACTTCATCATCTGATATCACCATCCTTCAGAAATGCACGGATGAAGCAAACGTCACGTGCACATTAATTATTCTGATGTTCTTAAAAAAAATCCCTTTGGTTGACACCACGAGAAGCCAAGTTGAAATCTTTCTGGAATTGTGAATGGAAATCATCACTACCTCGTAAGTGTATGACCAAAACGATGACGGAAGAACAAAGAGACGATCAACTGCGTTTTACTGTTGTTAAGAACGACAGCCTATCAGTACTAAGAGCAAGATTGTCGCATTGCTGAGAAGTTGTATTGCTAATTTAGACCAGCACTGCTTGAGCTTAAACCGCACGTGACCAAATAACAGTGAATTCAACAAATGGGAAAAAGTAAGCGGTAACTGGATTCTGCCGTGTGATTCCAAAAAATTCTATACTATACTTTTGTATTTTGGACAGTGCTGAAAATCTTTCAAAGGTCAATTATTCCAAAGCAACCGACTTACTATAAATTGATAATGAACATTTTTAAAGTTTCATTATAGGTACATCATAGTTTATCGAACAACTAATTTTAAACAAAGTTTTTGGAAAAATGAGTATTTTTACATTTACTCGCTTAAACCTATGAGAAAATTTGTGTACTGATAAAAAGACATATGAGAGAAGCAGTTGAAAATAGACTAGGTTATGTATGTTTTGATGTTCATCAGTATAATCTTCAGTTGAAAATGACTCGTTAATACAAAGATAAAAGAACCGAGAATTGATGAATATGTCCATGCTCTCAAGGAAATTGACAAAACTAACAATATAACCGTTATAACAGTTCTTTAGGCAGAAAAAACACCTGAAAAATGCTGTGTGCTGGTTGTAAATTACATAAAAAAATATTTTTTTGTAAAGACGTGCTATGATATGCTTACGAAAAATGATTTGAACAAAGACGATACGTAATAACAAGATTTTCAGATAAATATGTTAACAAAAGAAGTATACCCGAAGCGTACTTGGATAGAATGGCGACAAACAGTGTAAGCATTGATCGAAAACTTGAGGATGTGTGTGTTTCCACTAATTTTGTGTTCTTCATCAGTGGCAGCAAACCCGATAAAATTACTTCTGACCTTGTAAAATCTCGACATGCATTGAAGATCCATAACATGACAAGTGTGTGGGGCAGTCATAAAGTGTAACTTGACGATGAAAAAGGTCAAAACCGAACATTCTGAAGAACCGTTGTTTTTAAAGTTTGAGAGGGTGACATACACAATTCAATGACGTCATTCTGGAACACCTTGTTTCTTTTGTTCTTTAATACCGAACAACAAAAATCAATATCACTCTCGTGCTTGACATGATGCGTTTTTAAAGTTACTGGGTGAATTGGAACCTGAAGGAAGAAACCATTAATCAAATGTGTTACCCCGAATGAAGATATGGTTTTTGGGATTTACACAGATTGAAGAACCAGACAAAAGTGTTCGGTTTATTTTATAACTGGTACAGTCTCTAACAGACCTTAAACGGATTAGTTTGAGAAAATTAAGTCGACAAAACCTCAGGGAAATACCTTAGGCTGTGGACACTAAATGTATTGTTGAAATCCCAGTTCGCTCATCTGGGGATATGCCAAACTACTCAGTAAGGGAGTAGAAAACTGAAAGTATTAACAAATCCCTCTAACCGTGGTTACACTGGTTTGTTTAATAGTTAAAACCGGACCAAACCCCTGGTAAGATTTTGCGATTCCTATTGGCTAGTAACGATAGAAGACATACATTGCGAGATGTTGACACTTCGCTCACTCTCTTTAGTCACGAACATAAAACATTAGAATATTTAGGGCAGGTGGATAACAACAACAGTGTTAATTAATACTCGCCATCCGGTCCTGTGTGAACATAAACTGTTGACTCACGCAGTTTGTCTGCCCTGGAACTAATAACAGTCATTGTTTCATATAAAACCAATGGTTGATTGTTTCTACTGTTGTTGCTATCCACAGACCCTAACTGTTCGAATGTTTTACGTTCGTGACTGAAAAGAGTAAACGAAGTGTTAATATCTCGCAACGTGTCTTCTATTGTTATTGGTGAACTGGGTCAAGGGAACTCATTGTTTTAAATTTCTGTTTGAATGGATACATTTCTCAACGGTGAAATGCGTCTTTCTTCCCATGGTCTGGTTCACTGAGAGTATTAAACCAGCTGTCCAGATTTCTATAGATTCGTGTATGCATTCGGAGAAAATAGTTAACAGCGTCGAGGCCAAACGATATCTGCATTCTTCAGCAGTGACCGGTAGAACGGCATCACATCCGGCTGTTCCTTTCGATGCATACATGTATCAGCTGCCACACCTTCAAACGGTTTATACAAATTGAGTCTCAGCCAGCTTGGCCAAGTTTTCTCATTTGTTTTTAAACAAACGGTTGTCAACGCATACGATTCTATGCATTTCCTCAATTTTCGTGTTGTAGGTCGAGTTTTCATGAGATAACTCACACACCTTCTTTAGAGCGTTCCGAAGGTCATGTGCGTTGTTAACACTACACAACAGACTGCGCATATTCAGTGCAGTTATAAGTGACATCTCTTGTTGGTTTAACGCGATATTTCTAGGACAGTCATATGACAGTCACGACAAAATAACCGGCATAGAACTGATTTATTTACCAAAATTACCCCTCCTGTTAGGGTAAAACAAAAGTAGACAAGCAAATGCAATGTGATTAGGATGTTTCTATGAGTACATATGACTGCAAAATCACAATGGTGTGGAAAGTAAGTTTAGCTCCTACAATATATGTTTGGTGGGGCACCATGAATATTGTGTTTCCAAAAATTCTAGGTTTGTCGTCATATGATATCCGTCGAAAAGAGAAACAATGGATACAAATGTGGTCAAATGTACACACAGAGAACTGGCCAAACCTGAGAGAGCGTCTGCCAGTACCGGTTTGAGCTACAACGAGTCTCTGAGGCGGAACATTATATATCTTACGCATGCTGTTTTTCATAAAGTGGATTTTGCTACCAACTTCGTTATTGGTAGACTGAAAAGTACAGTCACCGTCATCCATTTTCATTTGCAAATCGACTCTAGACTGGTGCAAACCAACCTACGTTGCACATATAAACGCATGTGTGAATATCTGGTAGATACTTCGATGAAATAGACAGACAGATGAAAGTATACATCAAAACATGATTATGATTTGGCGGAAACATGCTTGAGCGGAATCTCTTATTGACTATAAATTAGGTCGTAGGATGTTGGCAGTACCAAGGGAACACGAAGATCAACCTCTTGTCCCAATTTGTTCTGGAGTAACATTGTCAAACCAAATGAGAACTGAGATTGTTTCGATGGTTGCAATATAAAAAGACGTTTCTCCCACTGAATATGAAAATGTCCGCGAAATTTAATATATTATGCTAACAACAAAAATACTCTGGTTGCGGACTTGTTTTTGTATACATATTAAGCTGAGATATTCATTTGCTTTAGTGCACTTGTACATAATAGCCTGTTCATTCAGTACACAAGTCACAGAGATTGACCCTTTTGACTGTTCGTTCTCGGTTGGTCCACCGATGTCGTGTACTGGTGCAAAACAAACAGTTGGTGTCGTTTTGTCATTTATGCTGAAAGTTATTTTCAGGCATATTTGCACTTTTGTGCGAAGTATTTGATAACGCGTCATTGAATCTTAAAAATCACGGGCTTCATTCAATTTGGTCATTTGTGGACCAGTTGTTATTACGGTTATCAAATCAGGTGCTCATGTTCTGTCACCTACATCGGTAAAAGGGACATATAATTGAGTCGTGAAATGTAGTGGAACTCTGAGCCGTGATCCCTCGAGTACCCACTAACAAATAACGATATTACTGATGAGTAGTCGGGATTTGGTTAATTTCAAGTTGAACATCACCCACAATTGATCGCAGCTGTCGCATCCCCCTAGACTTTCCAGTCGGCCCTTTTCGAAAAGAAGCACCAGACTCGAGTTTCGCTCTCATTAGAGCTCGTCAGTGGTGTATATCATCGCCACTGCCGGGACTTGAACCACGGACATGCTGTTCATGAGGCAACCGTGTTTACCACTGCACCGTTGACCTCACGTTAGGCACGACCGAATTATCACATGTGAACACTCAACCACCTTCGCTTGTGAATAATGATCAGGTCGCCCGATCGTCTCGAGAGGAGACACACTTACTGTCTGTTAACTCGAATCGATTACCCCTCGACTAGGACTTCTCTCCAAGTTGAAATCACAGAAATCATTGACTCGTTGAACGATATTTGATTACTGGTGAGTAGTAGGGGATTTGGTTTATTTCAAATTGAACATCACTCACAATTGATCGCAGCCGTCGCATTCCCATAGACTTTCCAGTCGGCCCCTTTCGAAAAGAATCATTACACTCGAGTTTCGCTCTCATTAAAGCTCGTCAGTAGTGCATATCATCGGGCGACCTGATCATTATTCACAAGCGAAGGTGGTTGAGTGTTCACATGTGATAATTCGGTCGCGCCTAACGTGAGGTCACCGGCGCAGTGGTAAGCACGGTTGCCTCATGAGAGCGTGGCCAGAGTTCTAGTCC
>LUCH01004347.1:0-13318 GCA_013368495.1 Paragonimus heterotremus | reverse complement strand
TGGGTGACGTTCAACTTGAAAATAACGATTAACCGCTGATTAACCACCCGTTCCCCGTTTACCCCCTTTAATGATTCCCCTGTAAAATTCGTGATATAAATGTGATGTATTTAGCCTGATGATGAATCACTGAAAGCGGGCTTGTTCGCTTCACAGTATTTCTCATGACTACGCTGGGGATTTTTACTCGAAATAACGATATCTCAATTATAGTCATCGAAAAGGTTAAGCCGAATAGCTGGGATCTTTATTGGAGGAATCGGTATACAGGCTTAACTCAGTGGCACTCGTCCGAACCGTGCCCTGTCCGGTTCAGTTGTGTCGTTCCTTGTTCCGATCCGGGTCCAGCCGCGTCATGCGTGCCTGTGTTTTTACTGCAACGAATCACATCCAGTTGTAGCGTTCCAATTGGCTGTATGCAGGTGGTGACCCCGTGTGCGTGGGTGTATGCGTTCCGATGTGGAAGAAAGTTTTCGGGCTGATGGATGCGTGGGCGTGCATGCACGGGTTGGGGCATTGAGCATCACTTAGTCTTGGGCTTGTCGCGTGATGCGTAAGAGGGCGAGACGACGGCTTGCAGAAGTAAGCGGGCTTTTTCCGAAAGAAGTGGAACTTCTGGCATACAAAAACGTCACACCATTCGCGCAATCAACACGGAACCCACAGCTAGTTTCACAGATTGTGAAACGCAATCTAGAGTTGATGCAAGGAGGCTTTCCAGATCGCCTACGTCATTAGTAAGCATCGGGGAGGTCCAGCTTATCAAACGACTACACTCTACTTTTTGCGAGCGACACGAGTTGATTTCGGGTCTTCCTCCGCCACAATAGTGTATTCGGGCATATCGGATTTGTTTTTGCATGCGTATCGTTCTTTGTTTATCTCCGGTTTCCTTTTCCTACACATTGGTGAATATTTTGGTTAGCTTGTAAAAACAATTGTAACTGCAGTGTGCACTTCAAATGGCGTGACCAAAAGCTGCCGAACACAGCAGCTTCATATTGTTGTCTTCTCCTATGAAGTTTATTTCAAGTAAACATGGTTTCAAGTGGGTAACAAGCCTGTATTTTTGTTTTTATGTAGTAGCGCATCGTCCAGGTAAGCATTTTCAAGAGTATTTAAGAGAAAACCCGACTGAGCAGTATCCTGAATATGCTTGATAGCACTGATAAATTTTTATTAAAGCTGGAGTGTTTGCAAACAAGCCGAAGCCGTTTTTCGCCACATTAAAGATCGGAATTCTTTACTTTTCGATCAGTCAGTCGATGAGGAATGCAAGTCATACGGTAAATAAGCATGAATTTGCATGTGACAGCTTTGAATGAAAGATGGTTATATGTGGACAACTGACTAAGCAACTTTACGTCGTTCTTGAGTGGCATCCTATCCCGTAAAACTTCCACAATTAGGCTTATTTTCATATTACCAAAGTAGAGTAGCACTGGTAGGTTGATAATGTTTCAAGAAACAAGGATGATTGAAAAAATCTCAAAAGTCCCTTGTCGTTGAACCTAATTATGGTTATACGATAATCGACTCACCCAAGCAGTTGTTAGAAGTCGCCCTGTTCACTGTATTTTCTTATAAAGCTAAGCAAGCTTAGGAGAACTCTAGGTAGACTTCACTAACAGGAATCCTTTGTTAACAGTCTCAGTCTAGCACAACCCGGTCGACCAATATCTGCTTCAAATTTCAGATAAAGATGAAAAGACGATTCAGCACAGACGTGCAGATTCTGCTTTTTATTATGTCACCATTACTAACCCGCAACTGTTTGGAATAAACCCTGCAGTACATATCAGGGAAACGAAATTATGGTTGAGAGGACAATGTAATTTCCCCATCAAAAACTGACAATCTGTTGTAATACTTCTTTTTGTTTTCGACCATTAAACATGGAATTGGTCAAAGTGGTGTTCCACTTCATCCACTTCATTTGATTGATTCAACATTTTTGTGAAACAAATTTTTACATAGTGGTCAAAAATATTAATGCGCGTATTTTGTGGTCTGGCAAATTTCGCCGCTTATCATCAGGTGCGTACAACATAGCATGCCAAAGTTTGGAACAAATGAGCCTGATTGATTCAACCACATTGACAGCCTTGGTTCTTGTACATCTCAGCTTTATGGATTGTCGAAGTGCCACACGGACAGTGCGGCAGTGCGACCGGTCCCGTAGTTATTTAACTCAGTTCAATACAAGTCAGCGAAGCAGCTGGTTAGATTATTAGAACTAGTGAAGTAATCAGTAGGCCAACATTCACCGAAGGACGATTTCTAGCAAACCCAAGTTTATGAGATTCTTAATCTTCACAAAAAGTGGAAGGACCAGAATTGATGAAACCGTGTTATTCACAAATTTACCTCTAAATGACGCTACTAAAATCATATGCGTTCCCATTAAAACCTCTGGATTTGAATGACTGCTTCATTCATGCACCTCGAATGTAAAAGTCTACTTGCAACACAAAGTCTATTAGAAAATTGATGACGTGGCCTTGAGACTTATCTTGGCTAATATTATTCTAACCCTTCTAAAAAAATAGGTCAATATGAACTACCTCAAAACCAGGTTTATTTTTACTATAGGTAAGCAAACTGTTAATTATGACCGGTAGAAATTAACCTGGCAAACACGCTGATTATCAACCGGTTTGTGTGGCAACATTACATGACTCAATTTTCGGTCTTGTTAGAGCTCGTCAGTAGTTCATATCCCTATCACGACTGGCATTTGAGCTCCGGCCAAGCCTTCAGGAGGCAGCCGCGTTGACCAATTCGCCATTCCTCTCACATTAGGCACGACTGAATCATTATATGTGGGCGCTCAACCACATTCGTTTGAGACTAGTGCTCTGGTTGCCCGATTGCCTCGAGAGGAGACACACTGACTGTCCTGTTAACTCCAGTCTATCACTCCTCGACTAGGACTTCTGTGCAAGTTTAAATCACGGAACTTGTTAAGTTATTAAGTGGTATTTTAATTACTGATGAGTAGTAGGGGATTTTGGTTTTGTCGATGAGCCCTAATAAGAGCGAAACTCGAGTCTAGTGTTTCTTTTTCCAAAGGGACCGACTGAAAAAGCTGTGGGAATGCGACGGCCGCTGTCAGTTGTGGGTGACGTTCAATTTATAGGAACACTATGCTCCTCTGTCACTCAACTGTGCTATTTGTTGGTATTAATTGCAAGTTATACGTACCAATTATCTCAGATTCTGTGGAGCCCGTAGATAATCAGTGGTGTTGAGGGCACTAACTGGAATTCATTACACGCTCTTCGCAAACTCAAACTTGAATACTACGACACAATCAGCTTTGCTATGTCGACGTCCGTTTGCTCCATCATTGAGGAACTTATTCCACTGTGTAAAACTTTACGATAGGCGGACGCTACATGGTCCTAAAGCATGCCTACAGATTGGTACCTGGGACATACACCGGTAGCGTTGGATACTGACAAACATCGAATCGGATCTTTCTGATCGTTCACAGCAGTCGACAGCAACAATTGCCGAATTGTGTTTAATCCAGTACTGCACTGCACATGGATTTCCTCTTTTCTTCCACCTTATTGCAGGTTGCTGACTTTCGGACACCCACACATGCGCGTGCGTGTTCGAGTAATCAAATCCTTCACCTAGCAGACAGTTTGTAACACAGCCTTGGCGTCACCCTGTGTTGACAGCGGTTAATTAATTTAGGTTTGATGAAAAGTTTTACGTGATCTTTGAGCGGGAAACTGGCAGGTGGCCGATTGAAAGGAAGATGATCGATGAGGCGGCAGAGTGAGTTGTTAAAACAGTAACACCTGAGAGACGCTTTATCCCTACCACCACCTCTAAAGTAAGGAAAGGCAAACGTCCACCAGCAGCCAAGTCTCTCGTTGTCTGTGCTATGTATGTGAACCTCATTTAAAGGTTATCATATTCTACTTGCCGCTCATTGTTCGTTGATGTACTTTCTCTATTAGTGAATTTGAGCGTTTTTACGGAAACACTGAACCTGTACTGATGTGTTTAGGTTTGTAAGCAAGTGCAGATCTTTTGCTGATTGCCTAATTGTATTACCCAGTTGAGTCACAAGAGAATTTTTGTTAGAGCTATTGTTTTCCTCATCATGCGGCTAGCTCAACTACACTCCTGTGATTGCGTGATATGCTAACAAGTGTTCGGATGTCTATTGGGTGCATTGCAAGAAATTGGCTACGGTTTTTATCTTATTATCCTTTTTACATCGCATAAGGTTGATTAAATCGGGCACCGGAAGTACTACGGAAACAGAATTTCATTTTTCTATAGGAAGGTACTATCTCTCAGGACCGGTGTTTTAAGGAGCTTTCTATATTCATGCATCCGTAGTATTGCATGTGAAAGCACTTCCTCGTGACCGACTTGTCATTAGTCAGTATTCGTATGAGTACCAAGAAAGCTTCGAATACCAGAATTGAAGTCGAACATCAATGATAACTCAACTTCCTGTTAGAATCATGTTGTTCCTTGAAAGATTATGTGTTCCATAAAATCAGTTAGATCGGATTTCCACAATGTCCTCTCCCTGCAGTGAGCATCTACTCCGTGGCCTACAGGACCTAAACAAGCCAACCTTGCTAGTAGATAGGTTATGCATACTTTTGCTCCCGACTTTGCCACGGATCGGGTGACCCAGCATATGTGAGTAGTTGCAGCTTGCGTATACCTATGCAGAATCTCGTTGGAGGACTTATGGTCATCCTAGCTCCCAGGTCGGCTGTTTGTATACCACAACGCGTTATAGGTTCTGATCCACCAACCATAGCCGCACGACTACAACCAGGCATGAACGTCCTGACTGTTCTGATGTCACTGGTCAAGCGACCGGTAGCCAGGACAGCCCTCCGCGATTCACACAGCTAAAAGACAGTGATTGGTGCAACGCTGTTTTACCGCTCTAGTAAGCTATTCATGTATTGCTGTTTAAAAAAGTATTTGTGGCTTAGAATAAAGTCTTAACTGTATCCAAAGTTCCTGTTCTTTTATTTCCACTGTACTGAGGTTAGCGCTGGACCCGAACTTGTTCATTACTTGCTATTAGTTCCAAGAGTTCGATTGCTACAGAGATCTTGAAAAATAACGTTATTCTAACTGACTAACTTCAGTTTGGCTTTAAACCTGGCGAATATGGGAAACGTGAGATCACGCAGTCTAACCTGTCAGCTAAGTGGTATTTCCATCATGTGTGTGAATGTGTGCGCAGCGTTTTGCTACGCTCAGATAAACAATTTCCACTGGGCCATACTGGACTTTGTTCATTTATTTTTATGAATGTAATGTTCTGTCAATAAATGTCTACTTTTAAACAAGCATCGTTTAATCCTTTGTTATGTCTCATATATGCATTATTGCAATTGAGGTAACCCATCATTTAGGGCACACGATTCGTTCATCAATCCGATTAGAGAGAGCATGATTATACTGTTGTATGTAAGTACTACTTGCCCCGTGTTTATTATGAAAATAGTTGTCTACTCCATTTAGTGTGATTTTATGTCGTACTGGATTTCAGTCGGAATGTGCATTTCTACAAAAAAGTAATGGCAGAATACTTCTTTTAGTGGTTTAGAATTGTGTTAGTTACCATTTATGAGGATTTTTTTGTCTAAGTCTGGAAGTCAGGTTACAAACCTGAGAAGGTCGATTCTTTCTACTCTCCGTCCAGATACGAATACTGTTAGGGTAGCTGCCAGATAGGAGAAACTGTTTTATCTCTGTTTTGGCCAAAATGTTTGGTTATTTTTCATTGACGAACGTAGAACATCTCAAAAATAATCTAACTTGTCTTCTTGTCCTGTTGATGGACATTCATATATTTTTCCAGATTGACGATACCAAAGAAATCTGTGTGTTTATAGTTTCTCAAGTTGTGAACAATGTTGGGTAAGATGTTCCCAACAGCTAAATCGGCTGTTTCTGAGATGTTTTCCTCATCGTTACTTCTTGGATTCAAATTATATTAATGTTCTATCTTTGTCGGCGATCAAAGCAGTCTGGTTGAACACGAAAACTCATATATAGGTCCTGATCTTCACAGTTCCCAACTAATACCCAATCAAAAATTGTCCGTCAATATCGTTCAGTGGTCTCTGGAACCCATGTTTTTTCATCACTGGAAACAGAAGGCGGCTGTGAGTTAAAACATTTAAAAAATTCTACCTAAAAAATATACACAAATGGGAAATTTTTGTACGTAAGCTGTTTCGGGTTAGATTATAATAAGTGTTTTCCTGTTTTTACTGTTTTTCAACAAGACTGCTCGTTATTACTGTCCACTGGTTCGTTTACGTGCTATTTCGAATGAAATTTCAAGCAGATTACTGAATATAGTTTTTTAACCTGGCAAAACGCTCACAAATATTTTGATAGGAAATTTGGAACGAACTATGCATCTGTTCCAGGAACCCAACGTTATCTATATTTACTAGACCCATATCTTCAAAATCAAAACCCTACTGAAAATAGTCATATACGAATGGGAGTAATCATGAAACAGGATTGGCGAACAAATCATGTGGACCTTCAGAAACCATGTATTCCAGACCATACGTGAATTAATTTCGGTAACAACGTTGTGAAAAGTGGTCCGAAAGGAGATATATGTGAAAAAATTTTGCGCAGTTCTTCCCGATGAGAGTAAATTCACTTCGTGCAACATCTTAATGGAAATGTGCAACAGCAAGAAAGTTCAAATACCGAAGATCAGCATAGCACAATGTGTTGTCTGATAATAAAACAACGTTTACGAGAGGTCTGGCAAACGACAGTTTTCAAGAGAGAGTTCGGTCTGTCGTCAGCTGACATGGTTTTAGAAAACGTAGTATCTTGGCAACAGACAGCAGCCGTCTTAACCAAACGTTGACAGTCACTGTTTTGAACTAAACAGCTGTGATCATATTTTAGATATACCATACTTATCACTGTTTGAGTCTATTCGGCTGTAAACGTATTCGTACGTTTTTTAATTTTGTGTGCTCTTCACACTCAGAAGATAAAAGTCACGTGAAATTAAGCTTTTGAAAAGCATCACAGTTCTCGGGGTTATTTTGATGAGCCTTCAACCACTGGAATCTGTACTGTTTTTCTCCTCTCGTTTCTCATGCTTGTAAAAGTGACCTCATTAAACTAGTGTTTCGAAGAAGAATCTACATAGATAGCTGCCTTGGACAATAAAGTCAGGTATTAATCAGACAAATGCTATTGAACGAATATCCTCACGCAGATACGCACGTCCGTCATGTTCAAAAACTAGTGTGACCTAAGATCTACGTAGCGACTAGAACAATGGTTTCTCTGAGACTGCCAGTTTGCGACTGCATTTTACCAATATTGTTGATTGTACTCCCTATCGTGCTGTTTACATATGCTTTTCGATTTCAATCCAAGGAGTAAGCTTAGTTCATCTCAACACTGTCTCATAGGTTACTTATCAGTTACAGTGGTAATGACAGGACAAATGGACGAATGCGTAGATGATGACAATGCTTCTCCACTAGTGGTTGATTCAGTCAGTGCTGTAAACAAGTAAACAGAGAGGTAGTTGAACAATAATCTTGGGGTTACCGATTGTGAAGCACTTCATAGTGACACATATCAACATCGACCCGATGAACCTACGCAGAGCGGTGGTAAGGTTTAGTAACCTCGAAAGCCTCATGAATGATGAGATCCTGTTGATCAGACCATAACGAAATCATTTGCTGCAGAGACCCCCAAAAATAATGCTTTCCATAAGGTGCAAAACACATTGTGCTAATGAAAATTTTCGTCCTTGGATGTGGTAGCACTTCATTTAGTGGAATCAGATCTGTGTGAATGTGACACACTAAACCAGAACGGTCACACAGGTTATGTGCTCATACGAGACATGGAAGTTGCACGTATGTTTTACATTGCTACAAACTATCTGTGTGGAAACACGCTATCGACAATCTCTAAAATGCATCTTGATCTGAAGAATAAACCTTCGTCTTTTCGAAACAATAATATTCACATGCTTTTCGCGATAAAGAGCAAGTGGAAGAAGCAAACTAATCAATGCTGTTTTGTAACAGTTCGACTAGCCGCGAGGTGGGACAGTTATAATCTGTCAGTATCTTGACTATAATTGAAAAATAATGACTTGTACCCTGAAACTCACGACTCACGGGAGAACATTTCAACCATTGTTTCATATGGTTTTATAATCAAGATATTAAGGCCAATATTAAGGACAGCGAGACAGCTTCCTGAAAGTCATTCAGTTACTAGCTATTCCAAGAAGTTATCGTGTCCTGCAATGGCTAAATTAGTAGTTTCATTCATTGATTCCGTGCATTTAGTCCGAAACCTCTAGGCTCATTCACAACAGTAGGGAGTAGACCAATACAACCATTCACTCTCAAGGTCAAAGCAAAATGTCTACATGACTTAGTAACAATATGACTCCCATTAGCAAGCGACGGTTATATCGACAGCCAGAACAAAACCAATAGTCGGGATATCGTTCAACAGGTTTATAGATTTGTATGGTTTCAACTTGGAGAGGAGCACCAGTATTACAGTCATCGACGGAAGTTAACAGGACAGCTACTGCATCTCTTTCTGAGACGATCGGGCAAACACAGACTTACTTATTGGAGAATACGTTTGACGGTCTGCTTATCGTGTTGCTTCAAATTTGATGTCAGTATGGCACTGGTCAAATGAGTTGCCTCACGATAGCATGGTTGGAGTTCTAGCTGCTGTTTTGGTAAGTGTGTGCACTGTTGACGAACTCTAAGAAGAGCGAGACTCTTGTCTAATGTCTCTTTTCGTAAAGGGCTGACTGAAATTTTTGTGGGAATGCGACAGCTAAGCCCGCTTGTGAGTAATGTGTAATTTGTATAAAATCAAACCCTTTACTGCTCTCGACAATACTGTCTGATCCAGGGCTGTGGCAAATGGATTGGGTGCACCATCTCTCAGCTGATAAAAGCAAACGTAACTTAGAAGAAGGAAGCTTCAGACCACCAGAAATTGTTTAACGGGTATTCTGGTTCGATCTGGCCAATGTCTGCGTCACAAGACTACCTCACTGAGTTTGTTGCCTTCGCCACAATGTGCGAAACTGGTTAGTGTGGTTGAATTATATTTGATTCTTTAGTTTGAAGCATAGTGAACAAGACACCCAGATCCTTGGACTATGCTCGGAACATGTTTTCTTTCTTATTTTGTAACACACAATCCAATATGCCGGTCACCAAGAAACCACTGCCTCTGGAAAACCAGTTAACATGGTATCCGCCGGTTGTAGAACAGTTGCTTGTGGCTGTTTTTTGTCAAATGTGGAGGGTTGTAATAAGGCAAACCACGACGAATTGGGATAGTTGAAAGCTGTTTTTCGCCCTCTTCACTCTCGGTCAGGAGTTCTGCTTCAGATATGGCAAACCTGGCGAAATACTTTCTGACATTCATAGTTGCGGATGAAACCTCCGGTGATGGCTGTGGATACTGTTGTGTTTCGTGAACAACATATAAACCCGTGGAGTAGTCAGTCCAGTTGTAGTGGATTACCAAACTGGAACTGCGAGTATTCCAGCTCTCGGCGGAATACCTCAACTCGACGAAAAGCACGTATAGGAGCTCACATCGATTGGATCATGGTCAACACGGGTGACCGGATGAGCCATTGCTCAACGATATCGGAATAACGGACGAGACGTGACAAGCAAAATGGGATGGTTGACCTGATCGGAAGCACGATTGATCCAACACCTGATGGGATATCTCGACGCGGTCGTCAAGTACGGCCAAGGCCCACAGCCAATAAATAGCGGACAAGGACGACAGGACGGGCCATCGTTTAACGAGATCGGACCAACAGACGAGTAGGTGCAGGTGGAAAACACCTCGACAGAGGGCGTCGGTTACAAACAAACAGACCATAAATGTGCATGACGTGTGAACGGAAACCGGGGTGTGTTGTGGACCGGAATTACGACTCACAAACGTGAGCGCGCGCGTGGCATGGCAGCCAGCGAGTTGGGCAATAAAGACTGTGCTTCACTGGACGCCTTTTTGCTACACAATTACTTATTGAGCCTTCAGCATTTTTGCCCGTATGACTGGAGCCGTCCACGATGAATTATTTGTAAGCAACATTACTTGCAATTTCTAAGTGAAAGACAATACATTTACTTTCCATTTTTAGTTTGAGTAACTCACCTGAAACACTGTGAACTGTGTGAATCGCGAGTTTGTATCCTGGTTTCTTATTAGGTACCACATTTTTGACAACCCAAGGTCTTATTTGATGTAGCGTCTGGTTGCACACAAGCCTGATAAATAGTACTGAATAGACAAACAAACATTTTTGAAGGTGATCGAAAAACTATCGGAACGATTCATCGGTTTACTAGATATCGAAAGAATAAACTTTCTAATTCTCATTTGTTTTTTCACGTACTTTTGTTTTTGGCTCATCTTGCGATGTACTCTCTACTGATATGTGCGAAAATGTAGTTGAGAGCTGTGTGGTAAGACCATTGAGCTCTCTGTTTCGATCACGTTACACCTAGATACCTCCGTTTGTACTAGTACTGCTTGTTTTGCAGCAGCCTGATTGCCGATTCACCACAATAATGTGGTTGTAATTGACATGTGGGTGACAGTTAACTGTGATCAGTCGTAGACTGAGACTTCGTTCTTGGTCGACCTGGATCAAAATACGAGTTCTTGTATCTGATTTATTCAACGACTGACAAATCCGTAGGTCGAAGTTGATCCACTTTAGTGGAATGCAGCTTGAAACACTGCCATTTGTTTTCGCCAATATCTCCACATGCTACGGAATCATCGGTCCCTTTATTAACCAGTTTGAGACACTGATAGCTCATATTTTTTTTGTGAGACGTCTGCACTAGTTTTTCGAATGCTGGTTTGAACCGTTTTAGTGAAGCTGAAGTCATCTGGTAATCATGTGAAACTGAGGCTGATATGATTTTGTGTTCAACAGTTTCCTGACTGAAAGGTGTTAATCAGAATTATGCTTGGTCTCAGTTGAAGAACTCTATACGAAATATGTCTCTATAACATGTAGACCATCTATCACATTTGACATTAACAGCTTGAAAAAATATGGATTCCGTGATGGTGGTGGCAAATGCCTTCATCTTAAGGCTGTTGAAAGTAGCTAAAGTTGTTCTGGTATTAGAACTTGAGAACCCGATTGGCATCTTCCTTGTCAGCTTGAGTTGACTTTGCACAACTAATAGCAGCTCTTTCGAAAACGTTTTGTGACCAAAAAGAGAATCGGCCCTAACAAAAGCTCTTAAACTTGCCTGAGCATTTTATATTTATTTTATATTATAATTATATCACAACTGCCTCACTTCTGGGCACCCATGTTTCAAGGTGAAATTTCCAGTGATCATTCGATAGATTTGCTTCAGTGAACAGAAGTATTGCTGAATAAATCTTTCAGCAGTTTTATTATTCGGGTGTTCTTCAGGTTTTAGCGTGTAAAAAATATGTGTAAACATTTTTCTTGAACTGAAATGTGTTTTAGTAGTTCGACCTGAGCTTGACAATAAAGTAAGTTGAGTTTGTTCTGTAATGTTTAAGTAATAGTTTGTATAAGTTGAACATCACCCACAATTGACCACAGCTATCGCATTCCCGTAGACTTTCCTGTTGGACCCTTCCAAAAAGAAGCACTAGACTCGAGTTTCACTCTCATTAGAGCTCGTCAGTACTGAATATCCTTGCCACAACTGGAAAGTCTTTGGGAATGCGAAAGCTGCGATCAATTATGAGTGATGCTCTATATGAAAACCAAAATTCCCAACTACTTATCAGTAGTAGCTTGTCCGTAACATTTTTTAAACCTTCATTATGTTTACAGTTGCACAATCAATGTTCAAATACCTACAAACGAATTACATGCCCTCTGTCGAATGTCACGAGTTTGGTTGTTATTACTGCGTTAACGCGTTTGTCACGCAATCGTTCTTAGGGGCTAATGGTTTACTGATGCCATTATCCACTTTAGCGTAGTTCTGGAATTGCTTGTTTTGAGAGTCACTCCTATCACGGATTAATCAACCCCTTGGATTACGAAGACAAATCAGACTTTCGTTAAATTACTCATGGTCACTCTGGTTAGTTTCCGTCAGTTTCAATTGTGCACATTTCTAATTTGTATAAAGTGTTGTCTGGTGTGTTTACATCCACTCCTTGACTGACATAAATGTCATACTGTTTCTTCCTGAGGAGACTGGCCCTAGGCAACATCTCAAAGGACCGACCTGCACGGTCCTGGGGCACTCAATCATTCATTGGGGACACTAACTACAAAGGTGCTTTGCGTCTTTATACTGTATTTCTTGAACGGAACTGTTCTTTTCACTGGAGGAACACCGTATCAATTTACTCGGGTTGTTATCTTTTGAATATCCATATTCATTTCTACCGTGACGGAAACTCATAATTAACGGAATTTGTATTAGTTGAAGTTACCGAGAGAAAATCTGGGTGATGACATTCCGTATCACATATCTTCTTGATGTCATAGTAAGTTACTATGTTAGATAGATTACATCAAATATCGTCCGTTTCGTTTCATCAGATCTAATAGTGTCTGCAAAATATAGTGTACCGCGGATTAACTTTCAATACATGCGGTGACTTCAGTTTGTTAGTCGTGACGGAGAAACAGGTACACATCAGTATGTGTTTGATTAAGGCAATGAGAAGACGTAAATAATTTGCTGTTCTCCGGATTAACATTTCGTACATTCTAACCACATGGACATGTAACTAATTTTAAACATCAAGATAAGGTTACTGATGAGTAGTAGTAGGGGATTTTGATTTTCATATAGATTGAACATCACCCACAATTACTCGCAGCTGTCGTATTCCCATGGACTTTCCAGTCAAAGGGGCCCAGTGGAAAGTCTATGGGAATGCGATAGCTGCGAATGATTGTGGGTGATGTTCAATCTGTATGATTAAGATAAGGTTCCTTAGGGCGGAAGTAATGGTCTACGGGACTAGGCAGACGGACACGGAAATGAAAATCAAACGTGAGAATGCTGACTACCAGGGCAGCCGCAATGTCAAAACAAATTGTTTTTGGTATTGGTATGTTCGCCGAGCTTGGCATTTAGGTTGCAGACGTTTCATCACCAAGCGAGGTGACATCATCAGTACGTAATCGTTTTAGCGTATAGTTTTTGAGCGTGGAGATTGGTGAAGTTCGATGGATGCCTGCTCTTATATAGCAGAGTGAGTTGACCTGTTGACCTGAATTTTGATTGGTCGC